>CABFOW010000955.1:150653-171102 GCA_902141385.1 Timema californicum
GCCGGGGGGGGGGGGGGGGGGGGGGCAGATCATGGGTTCGATTCCCATGTTCAGGTGTCAATTTTCGACTTATTTGAAAACAATACTATTTTGGTTGATTAGTTATTGCTTGACTTATAAATTGCTTGACGTGACAAAATTATGGACACATATACCTTTAGGACCTAGTATAAAGACAGGGTAAGGTGAGTGGTTAGCATACCTGACTAGTTTAGAAGAAAAAACGACGGAAAAAATCAACTTAATATTCAAGGGGAAGTAATGTAAGATAGTTAAACTTGAAAGCCAAAGAGAAATCTTGAGACTGTATTAACAACAATAACATGACCTAAGCTAAAAGTTTTTAAATACAAATATCGAGGTTATTGCTTACAAAACTTATATTATTACATGACTTTCTTTAATTTAAGTATATCTTGTGTATTTTTTTACAAAATTTACTTGTATTAACATATCCACACCAAGTTTTGACTAAGCAACTGGTCCTCTACAATGGCCATTTGTCATCCTAAAATGTTTTAACGAGGGCTGAGTTGATGGAAATCTCAGACTCATATCAGCTCACGAGAATTTCTATGAGTGAGAGAGAAAGGGCCTAACAATATTGACGGAAAAAGGTATTCTCACATACCTTCCAGGGTTCTCTTACATGCCATAATTGACATGGGATCGAAGGATTTACTTTCACTCCAAAGGAAGTTGTGCTACGAGTTTTTATCACTCAAGAAAAATCCATCAACCTTGGCTGGGTTTGAGCCCACGAACATCGGGTCCTGAGGTGAGCATTTTACCCTAAGGGCACCGAGGTCGAAAAAGACTGGTTACCGTTGTAAAATACGTGATGATTTTTGGTGGGATAATGTGCTACTCTGTCGCTATTTTCTAGAACGTTCTTCTTTGATATCAGACAGACATAAAACACACGTCACAACCACCAAATCAGGCTGGATCTAAATTCCCGAAAAAACGCTTAACTAATAGTGATTAATATTTAATACATAATGTACACTTACTAATTCATAATGTGTTATCACCAAGTTTAATACTTAGTTCACATTTTATTCCTTTGTTGTTACTTTTTCGCAACCTCTTGGAGAATGATCGCCAAATATTTTAACTCAAGATTTTGATGGAGGTTGAAGTTTCATGACCCACTGAGCTCATTTTTTTTTCTGATAGTGTCATTCTGTATCTTGGACTAGAGTCGAAACCATTTTACCCACCAAGCTAAAATTAATTATAATATTTTATTAGGCGTATAACCCAAATGGGTAGTAAGACAGTGCTAAAAAAAATTATGAAATTTTATAACGATATGATTCAAAATGGGTAGCTGAGAATTGTTTTCATGATAAGTAAGAACATAAGTATTTTTGTTTGTACAAATACAACAATTTGAGGGTTGTCTACAAACAATTGATTTATTTAAATGGTTTGGAGAGATCTTAAAAAATTTGAAATATTTTTAAACCTAACCTTAAGATTTAATCCTAAATGAATACTTTACCTACCTTGAAATTGGTTTTCATGATAAATAATAAATTGTTCTTTTTTTAATGGTTTTAATTTTTTTAAATATAAATTTAAGGATTATTTACATATAACAGAATTTTTAAAATTTGTTTTTTTAAGGAACTTACTTTAAAATTTATATTTGAATATTGTTTATTGTGATTAACAAGACAATATACTTGTTTTTCTAAGAAAAATATTCTTATATTTAACTTACGAAAAAGTTATTTTTGAAAAATCTTGTTCGAAGCTATTCTTTACAATATGAGAAAGTTTGTATGATTGTTTCGCACCATTTATTTTGGCAAAGGTACGAGAAAATCAGTGCGGTGCACTATTCAATTTATTCTGTTAATAGCGCTACCATGTCCACGCCAGTCATTTCACCAACTAAACTTTCACCCGGTGCCATGCTTCCGTAATTTGTTAAAAAAAACAACTTCGGAGGCAGAATACACACACTTAGGTTTATAAACACCAACGAATACGCTAATTTAATAATTTATAATACAATATCACAACTATACTAGCTCTTGGATTAAAGTGAGCTTTAAAACACCTGAAAACTATATAAAACACGAGACAAACTTAAATTGGTTTACTCAGTTGCCGTCATCTTACTACCCGTTCGGGTTGTACACCTGTGTACTAATTACGCTAATGAGTATGATATTAGTATAGGTTGAAATAAACAAAGTGTATCCGTATTTGCGAGGGTTTATATTGGAAAACCATTATGATAAAGCACCTTCAGTATTCCCAAGCAGAATTCGAACCACGATCTCTGCATCATAGTTAGTCCAGTGAAAGGTCACTTTATAACATTCAAACACCTAAGTAGGGAAATACTTATATTTAATTTAAATGACATAAAACATTTCTAAAATGAGCGAGAGTGTGTCGATAAATATTTTACTATCAATAAAGATAAGACCGTTTACAATGATGGCATGTACGCTCTCAAAGGTTGAGCGAGGGGGAAAAAAGACCGATTTCAATTTGAGACGCTGATATTATCTCATATTCGAAATACACTAACAGATAATGATATTCAAGAGGAGATCAAAGACGTAATTCATGCTGGCAATGCTTGTTATTACTCAGTTTAAAATCTGTTAGCTCGCCTCCTATCTTGAAATATTAAACCGAGAATATAGAACTATAATTCTCCTACCAGTTGATTTTCTCTTCCTTAACTTCACATTTTACTACTCGTTCGGGTTATACGTTAAAGTACTAATTACTCTAATAATGATTTTGAGATGAGGAAGGTTGGATTTGGAGGAAGTGTACCCACACTTGTGTGGAGTAAAGATTGGAAATCCATTTAAGAAAGACCACCTTAATAACAGATAAACAGGATCTGAACCCCGATCTCCCCGTCATTGGCAGTCCAGTCTATTGCAAGTGTGACACATTAGACCATTTAACCTCTGATGTGGGTGGCTCCAATGATGTTTTGTTTGGCAGCATGTCCTACCAACCATTCGGGTTGTACACCTGTGTACTAATTACATGAATGCTATTTAAAAAATTAGGAAGGTTTAATTGAGAGGAAGCTTACCCTCATCTGCTTGGAAGGAGAGTGGAAAAACATTTAGGGAAAACTCAGCCCCTCGGTGCACCCAACCAGGATCGAGCCCCGATCTCCCCGTGTTCGGCAGTTTAGTCCAACACGAGAATAGCACGTTAGACCACTCGGCCACTGAAGCGGTTGGTTCCAATGTTGATATTACTCTTTGTTAATTTCAGTTTATGATACTGAACCTTCTCATAATGGAAGGTATAATGGCCTAGACCAGCGGTTCCCTAACTTTTTGAATAGCGTAACACCCCATCAATTTTCGTAATTTGTAGTACCAAAATGATGCTTCTTATTTACTATTTGGTACGTTTTTTATTGTACCCGGGGATATAATAACACAAGTTTAAGGGTTGCACTGACTGTCTAAGCTTGAATCAGTGTTGCCACCTCTCCAACCACTGTTTATATTTGTTTTGCTTTTTGTTAAACTTGGTCGTAGTATATTGTTAAGATTTAATAAAGACTAATCTTTTTCCTACTTTTATTTGATAGTTTTGTTTGACTTCTCACGGCGCACCACCAGGAATAATATTGTACGTACCACAGTTTTGGAACCACTGGCCCGGAATACATTAGTGCCTATGTGAAGAACGGCCGTCTTACATTCTTAAAGGGCATAATGTGGATCACTATTTAAAGAATGTTTTATGAGCTGATATATCACCACATCTTACTACCCGTTCAGGTTAACCGCACATATGATAATTACTCTAATGGGGTAGGAATGAGGAAGGAAGCATTTTAGAGGTAACACACCCCCATTTGCGTGGCAGGAGAGTGGGAAAGAATGTAGGATATACCACCTTTAGTAAAACCGACAGATTCGAACCTCAACCTCTCGATTATCACCAGGCTAGTCTAACATGAGAGTGACGCCTTAGACCATTCAGCCACTGAAGTGAGTAGTGAAAAATGCTAATTCCACTCTTATACCCCTGATCAATACCGATATATAAGCGTCAAATTATGCAGGTTTCCGACCCACCCTGTATATAGAAAAAAAGGTGAAACAAGCACACGACAAAACACAGTGGTAAATGATCCAATCAAAGGGAGTGATGAGGAGGACAATACGAGCTGGACCACATTTATGACACGGCAGTTAAACGCCGCCCATGGTATATATTCTGTACTAACAGTATACATACTCTTCAGGATGGCGCGGACTACATCCCAATTACTGTAAACTATCTCTAGTAAGCTAGGCGACATACGTAGAGTCTACTAATTATAGAGCTATCTAGAAATAATTATTCTCTTTGTTTCATCCAGAGACTGCAGTGTTATGCAAGCCATAATACTATTATTGGATCCTGGTTGTGAATTACCTTATCTGAACGTTACAAAAAAATATTAAAACTGCTCTCATATATTCTGAAAATTGAAAAATTACACCTAGACACGGGAATTAAATCCGAGATCTTTGGCTTAGTACGTCAATGCTCCCGGGCTCGATTCCCGTGTCCAGGTGTTATTTTATTCAATTTTCAAAATATGATATCTAGATGGAGTAAGTCCTCACTAAAAGCATATATAATAGCTTTGGCTATTTGATGCTCACATATAGTTACGCCAGATCATAATCTGGAGATGCCACTTTTGATAGATATTATGTACCTATACCTATAAAGTATCAATGGTTCTTTGGTAAAATATTATCATTGTTGAACCTAAATAAATTGTCTTTGTATTTAATAAAATTCTTAATAAAGTCTGTGACCCAATTCTTTGGTCTAACGGTCTAAGGGTTTACTCTCGCAATAGACTAGTCTGGCGATGATAGGAAGATCGGAGTTAGAATGCTGGTTGTGTGTTCTGGGGGTGGTTTTTAACTCTTCCCCAGTGCAAATGTGGGCACAATTGTCTAAATTCAACCTTCCACATCTTTGACACACTGTAATTTAGTACGTATGCCTATAACTTGGACGAGTAGAGATGCATTGTGCTAAAAATATAATGATAAAAGTTATAGCGTAGGTTTACTTCCTTAAGGGTGTTGTTTTCTTGTTATGTAGCGGCCAGTCAAGATAGGATTTCCCATGATAATATATCTACGTTGTATTAAATAGTTTTTAAAGATAAAAATATGTAAAAAAAATTCTAAAAATGGTTTTACATAAACACAAAAATATATTATTTAATGAAGGATTATTTTGTAAACTTTTTTTTAATCGTCCACAACTCAATCTAATTATTCTATTCAAGAAAATGTTTAGGAAGAATCTTAGTTCCAGGATGGGGGACTGAATGCTGTATTTTTCTCAGTACCTGGCTAGCTTGTGAGCTTTGTGTTGATAATAATCTAAAAGCGCACGTTAAAATACATCCAATAAAAAATATTCTCTTGAGTTGGTTTTATCAAGTGATTTTTTTTACATAATTCCATGCAAAAACCTGTGCACTTATATTTATAAGTTTTTACTGTTCTTTTCGATTTAAATTAGTCCTAGGGCCAGTTTAATAGTCATTTTTAGAGCGACTCGGTACCAAATAGACTACAACAACCTAAGCTCTGATGGAATGGGCCCGTTTCACATATGAAACAATAACCAAGTTCGATAGCCAAAACACAGGCGCCACACATTGCACTGCGTGTAAATATAAATAAAGCTCTACTTAGCTTAGCACCAATGAATAACCCTACCGAGAGCAGTCAGATATGTGAACTAATGTCCACTTGGAAAGGCAGACACTGCTGTTTGAATCGTGCGCTATTTTTGGTCATTTCCTTAGTGCAGACCTACATGGTGTTTGGTGATTTAATCGTAATTGCTATCAGACGTAAAATTAAGATTATAAATTACTTATTATAATATAACCAGCATATTAAAGTATGGATGAGTTAGGTAATTGTTTGATAAAGTGCACACCTATGCGCACGGATAGATGAGTGGAAAACGATTGGTTTTAACTATTGCTGTGTGGGATCCCGAGCTTGAATGTTCCCGAAATTTGGAATGGAAAAAATATATTTCCCAAGATTTTTCGTGATAAAATATAAAAACAGTTACATAAAGGACCGTCTATTAATGTCACGTTCATATTTAATTTCACCAAGAATATTGGTTTATTAGATTAAAACTAATCTAACCTTTCTTTAAGTATTATTATTAGCATTGCATCTTACTACCCGTTCGGGTTGTACGCACTTACGCTAATGTGTAATGGTAGGGTGATTGTTAGATGAAATGGAGGACCTACAGTTTAACGTGGAATCCAAACCACGGTGGAGGCCTTGCATTCCCCACATCCACAAGTTGTGATTAATACACGTCTTGTCAGAGGTGAAGGAAGGGTTTGGTAATCAGATAAATCTGTGCCGGGACCAAGGGTTCGTTAATTAGATGGATACACGAAACTCCAGCCACTTTTATTAACTACCTTACAACACAAATGAGCGCCACGCTACATATCCTAGCCTTGAATACATTTAAGGCAGGAAAATATGTTTTTAGCACAAAATAATGTTTAAAGTGGATTTTAAATGACAAATTACGCACACTTTTTTTTTTTGCAAGAAAACTATATTACGTAAGGTCTTGTTATTTGGAATGGCATCAATTTGATTTTTTATCTTAAATAAAAATAGTTGGATCAAATAATATTTCTGGAATCCAACAGCACTTTTAGTGATAGCTTTAGTAACTAAGGTGACCTGGTGGTCTAGGGGTAAGGTGTCAGACTTCTATGCTGGCGGCCGGGGTTCAATCCCAGGTCCCGACAAATATTTATCTGATTACCAAACCCTTCCTTCACCTCTGACAAGACATCTTGTGAGTGTGAGGAATGCCAGGTCTCCACCGTGGTTATTACACATTAACGTAAGTGCGTATAACCCGAACGGGTAGTAAGACGCGGTGCTAATAATAATAATAATAATAATAATAATTTAGTAACTAAAATATAAGAGGTAACCAAGCACACTGGCTCAGTTGGTTTTTTTTGTTATTATGTACAAGACTGTGACTCACTTTTATTTATTCAGATTAATTTTGATATTTAGATGTTTTACTGTGTAAGTATTTATTAAAATTCCCGCCATGAATTAACTTTTTTGGTCGTTCTAAAAACCTATACCAAAAATGCTTGATTAAAAATACGCAAATTTATCCTAATATTTGCATTAGGCCTGGATTTTTAATTTACATTTGATCAAAACTCTTACTCAACACTTGCTAGACAAAATGTTTAGTTTTTATTTGGAAAAATTACAATTTAAAAATTAACTGATTTAAAAATTTTGAGTTTGCATATTTTTTCCCATGATTTTTTTTCCACATGAGTATATAATTTAAATTTATTGTTCAACCCTATGACTGCAACCAAATCAGAGTTTTGTCCCTTTTCTTGCTTCTAATAAAAACATATTTTAGACATTTACCACTAGAATTATCTTAAATGTAATCATACACTAATTTTTTTTTTATTGGGAAGGTTAAGTTTAGATCAATTATAAATCTGAAAAATAAATATTATTTTTATTATTACTATTAGTACCGCGTCTTACTACCCGTTCGCGTTATACGCACTTACGCTAATGTGTAATGGTAGGGTGATTGTGAGATGAAAATGAAGGACCTACAGTTTAACGTAGAATCCGAACCACGGTGGAGACCTGGCATTCCTCACATTCACAAGATGTCTTGTCAGAGGTGAAGGAAGGGTTTGGTAATCAGATAAATCTGTGCCGGGATCGAGGATTGAACCCCGGACCCCAACGAAAAATAAATATAATCCGAAATTAGAAAAATTCTTTAATTTTTCCCCGCTTCTCGTCTTGTTCCCATCCAATTTTTTTTTTCCGAAGTCAAAATAATATTTACGCACAGAACAAGTTTTGACCGACTTTTGAAAACTGGCTTTAATTTGACAAATCTTAACCTACTCATCGCAGGTGAGTTTTTGGAGTGTAAATTTAAATCCGGTTTGCTACTGCTGCTGCTACTACTACTAAAACTACTATTGCTACTACTAATAATAATAATAATAATTATTATACACAATTTCTGAGATAAATCGAATTTCAAATGTAGTGTCAAACTTTTTAAGATTTGTATAACATGATTACGTTTATAATATAGAATTAGGCAACCGTCTCAAGAAAGTAAGATCGGATGTATTGTATTTTAAGGCTGGAGCGTCACACACAGGGTTATTTGTAATTGTATACAATAAAATGGTGTATTGGAATTTACACCTAAAAATAAACTAAACGTCTCATTACATCATATTGCCCGGACCGCTTCTTTATCGAGAGTGAAAGGGACAGCTCAGACAGAGACTACCATTATGTCATAAGAGTTTTTATTATTGCCCTGGATAATGGAATATTGCACATTCATAGGAGATGTTCGAAGTGTCCACAGCTGAACTTACAACACAATTCAGCCCTCCTCTAACACGACTGTCGTGTTCGTTGTAAGATGTGCGGCTTATCCCGGATCTTATTTACAGCAGCCACAATTGCATTCCATATATGCTCTCTCTTTTTGTGCCGTTAGGAGTAGCTTACACAATTCCCTTCATGTGGTCCCACAGCCAGAAATCACAAGGTATGAGATCGGGAGATCTCGCCGGCTATACAACAGGCCCGTTGTGTCCAGCACATCACCTGGGATAGTATTCGTCCAAATGTCTTCTCACGGCACGGTCTTAATGTGCAGGAGATCCATCCCGAACCAGCCTGTTGTTCAGCCACGCTGCCAGCGGAACGTCCTTCAGCAATTGGGGGGAGATCGTAGTTTTCACCTCGTAGTCATGCAAGCATTTCAACGGTACAAATAAAAAGTCACCCACGACTTTTGCCCAAACGTTGATGGAGTATTGATATGGCGAATGGTCCTTGAGGATGGTATTTGTATTTGTGTCGGCCAAAATGTGCTGGTTGCGGACACTGCCATATTTGGTCAATGTTCCTCCATCCATTGCCAGTACTTTACTGAAGAATTGCTGATATTTGGCACGCTAGTGCAGCAGCCAATCGCATAATGTCTTAAAGCGTTTGAAATTGAGAGCTGAATTCAACTACCACACAACATGTAAATGGAAGAGATAGAGTAATTGGTCATGTACTGTTCTCCACATGTACGTCTGTGAGAGGTGATGATGTGCAGCTAATCATCGTGGACTTGTATGCGGTGAGCTTTTCACAGAATACCTAATTTCCTCTTTCACTTCAACGGTTCTGCGACGTTGCAGCCTACCAGGTTTGACCATCACAGATGCAAAGCTACTGGTTCCCCTCACACGAGTATTCAATGCCAAAATTGTGGTGTAATTTGTCAGGAAAACGTGCATCACGCATACAAGCAGTGGCGGTGGACTTCTGCCTTTACTAGCCTTAAATCAGAATCATATTGGTCCAAGTCCTCTTTGGTGTATTGGTGTCCCATCTTGCTTCCCACGTTCCATGTCTCCGGCAAGCCGAAAGACTCATGCGCAATTCTACCCCACAATGTTTTCTTATCTCAATAATGAAGCGGTCCCGGCAATATGTTGCTATGAGACATAATTTATTTTTCAATGTCGATTTCACTGCACCGCTTTATTATATACAATTACAAATCATCCTGTAGAAAGTTTACACTCTTATTATTATTATGACAACGTTACAAACTAAAATCAAAATGTAACAGTATAGTGATTTTTATATAAGCTAAAAATATACTTAAAAAAAATCTCGGTTGAAAATAACATTAAAAAACCATGTCGCTAGAGAAATTTTAATTCCCATATGGATACATTTTTCAAATATGTCAGATCAGATTATCACATACTTTCTGTAATTGCTGTAGCATAAACTAACCTCTATACTCTATGTTTAATGTATTTTTTTTGTTTCTACCATTTAAAAAAAATGTGTAAAGAAAAAGAGAATTTGAGCTTTATGCCTCTCGTTGAATAATAACATTTTCTCACGCGTTCAAAACGTCCTCCGCCACACGAGGGTATATTTTAAACCTACGTACACATTTCTAGTAACTCTACGTAATCCATTTCATATTGATAAAAGAAATAGATGTTTAGTCAGGCAGTAATGAAAAAAACAGCATATATTTAAGTAAATTGGGAATATCTAATCGTCCGACAACTTAGCTCAGTCAGTAGCGTTTCTGTTTACTGAGCTAAGAATCCAAGGTTCAATTACTGGCCTGGTCAAAAAATTCAATAATGGTGAAATGTGGATTTCCTCTTTCACAATGATGAATTAACGGCCGGGTACTGGATGTTTTGTACTATATGTTCTAGATTTAGTTCATAAGTTGTGTGCTGATATAATAGGTAGGTTCAGAAAGTGCACGTTAAATGCCTCAAATGAACGAATCAATTGCTAATATATAGGTATATTAGGTGAACATACAAATAACTTAAAAATCTAGATTTGTTCCGCGGACCCCAGGTTGGATGCCTCTGTGCTAGTTCTATAGATCTGTATTAGGATTTTCGTAGGGAAAACGTTTTAGAAAACACACACTTTGTCTTCAACATTTATAACATTATATTATACTAATAATATAATTTTATGGGTATTACCAATCATAAGTAACAGCTGCATATCAAATGACTAAGTATGAATAAATGAAAATGGTTTTAGTAACTTTTTTTTTACCGCAAGAAAAGTTTCTTCCTATTTGAATCCGACTGTAGATTGAAATGCTTAGTGTATTATTTTAAAATGATAAGAAAGAATTAACCACATTTATTGGTTTTTAATTTAGAATGCGTTTGCTCAATGGAATATGGAATTTATAAAGCACGACGGTTGAATTATTTAAAAAAAGTATATTGGTTAGAAATTCTTTATAAACTGATTTTTATAGGAAGGTCACTTTTGAACACAAACATTGTCTTAAAGTCACTAAAATTTGACGTTATAAAATATGTTTTACTTGCTTTATTAATCAAAATTTATGAAACGCTTCCAATAACCCATCATTAATTAGAGTATAACTTATATTTACAATATTAATTAAAGGGACTGAGAATATAAATTCAACTATAATAATTTTTTTAGCACCATGTCTTACTACAAATTCGGGCTATACGCTTATATACTAATTACCATAATGGTTTAAGGAATCAGTAAAGTTAAATTCAGAGAATGTGTACCAGAATTTGCATGGGGGAGAGTGGAAAACAATTTTGGAAAACCACCCTCGGTACATTTGACAGATTTGAACCCTTATCTCCCCATAATCGGCAGTAGAGCCTATTGCGATCGTAGCGCCTTAGACTATGCGACCATCAAAGTGGGCTACTCAACAATTATATAACGAAAACGGGGCTGGATATTTTGTGTTGAACGAACTGTAAAACAACTACTTCTTATAATTAGAAATGTTCAAAATCACTTTCCGAGGAACACAACATATTTTAAAATATTTAATAAATATGGTTAAACGTACCATTTGTATCACTTAAACTTAACGCATGGATATGTAGCAAAATCGTTAATATAAGCTACAATTTTCCATCCTAGTAATTATAGTTTATTTTTAATCTAGCTTGCTCATTCTTCTTTGAGACAGGAAAGTTTCATGATTTGATGGCTATTATAGTTGGGATGGAAGGGGGCGGGAGAAAAGGCCAGTGTTCTTGCACTTTTCATAGCAAACTTTTTTTTATATAAATCAAATATTGCTCCAACAGAAACATTAGAGTTTAATTTTCTACACATAGTACTCTCAAAAGTTGTTGAATATTTGTCATGAGCATGAGAAACTTTAAATGGAGAGGGAAAAGTTATCAGATTCTAGGACACCCTTCAGTCCTTCACAAATATTCAAGAACTGAGATTAGTAATAGTTATTAAATGAAGAAAGCTAAACTATGTTAAGACTTGAGAAATTTTCAATGTAAATCTCAAAAAATCATCTCGAATATACAATGATTATGAAAACCTTGACTTTATATTACATTTATTTTAAAATATAAAATTATTTAGAAAATGTATAGCATAAATGTGTGTGGTTGAGAGTCTGATAGGTAATGAAAATTCACAAAGGACAAAGTTATATTAATATAACTTATTTACTTAAGAGTTTTTTCTTTGTTGTTTGTAACGTAATAGCTATAATAAATAAAATAGAATTTGTCAGCGGTCCAAATTTTAACAACTTTTGTTGTTGTTATATTTGAGATATTTTCACTTTAAACAGAATTTTAAATTTTTTTAAATTTGAGGATTTGAACTCGACCCATCTCGGTTACCAATATATTTATGGTTACAAGATAAATTATTATTATTATTATTATTATTATTATTATTAGCACCGCGTCTTACTAACCGTTCGGGTTATACGCACTTACACTAATGTGTAATGGTAGGGTGATTGTGAGATGAAATGAAGGACCTACAGTTTAACGTGGAATCCGAACCACGGTGGAGGCCTGGCATTCCCCACAGATAATTTATCATCATCGCGGTTAAATAGCTTCGGAATAGACAACTTTTTTAAAAAATTTAAGCTATTTGAGGTATTCAACGTGCACTTTCTGAACCGACTGATTATATAAACACCCGACTTGTTAACTAACTTAAATGCATAACAGAAACATCCGTCAATTCATCACTGTAAAAGGGTAAACCCAAATTTTTCCAATGATAAATTTTTCGGCATTCCCATGAATCAAACTCGGAACCATTATCTCAGTAGATAGACACGCTACCGAGTGATTTAAGATGTCGAACTAATAGGCAAAAACTTGTAAATTTATAAACTAGGGTAATAATATAACCAGTTTTTATCATTAGGCTTTAAGTTCAAACTCAACAGTAGTTGGATATCTGTTGCATTGTGGTACTAAGAAATTTAAACACGAGAATTTTAAAGAAGGGGGAAAATCTTGGTTGAATTCCGAGAGGATCAAAACAAATATTCAAGAATGGTTAAGAAATGTAGAAAATTACGTTAAACGCAATATTTAATTTTGGCCAAAAGAGGATTTTGTCATAATAATGGCAGAAATACGTACTGTACTTGCAAAACCTTTCATCTCTCCTTAAGTTTGGGTTTATATCGAATAACGCATAGCTAGCAGCAAAAAATGCATAGAACATAATGCCCAAGAAGTTGAAACAAATTATTTTCAACGATGCCATTCATAATCAATAGGTTTTTTTTTATCACCGCGTCTTACTATCCTTTAGTTTTATACGCCTATGTACCAATTATTTTAATGTGTTAGGGACTAGGAGGGTTGAATTATAAGGAAGTGTAGCCATATTTACATACACCTGACCGAGATTGAATCTCCATCTCCCCGTCATGGTCAAAACAATCTACTCTGAGGGTGGCGCCATAGACCATGCGGGATACTTAGTTAATACTGCTCATTGCATAAAGTTGATTTAGATTAAACTTTGTATGCGTTATGCTTGAACTTATGCTGGACATAGACAACCCTTGTATCAGCCAATGAGAATGCAAGGAGAGGCTCTAACCAATTAAAGACCAGTACACACAGCAGACGGAAAATATCTTCTGTTCATGTTTGACATGCCTGGTGGTAGCCATACTTATTTATTAGCGACAAATTTTATTTGTTTTAGCGTTAATGACTACGATTGTAAATATTAATTGAAAATATAGCGAACATATTACATTTTTTGTTTTGTTATTGAAAATAGTTCTACCATAATATTTATGACAATAATAAAATAAGAACTGAATGAAAATCAATTTTTTTAATAGCACAGCCACTTATTAAATTAGTTTGATTCCATATCTCAAAATAAACAGTTTAATTAACGGTTTTTTAGTGAACCTCAAAGAAAAGTATTTTTAAATACCTTATCTAGTAGATAAATTAAACTACGGTAGTTTCTATTAAAAAAGCCAATCGATTTAGTTTAGACTTTAATCACAACTTTTCATTATAAGCCATTGTATTTTTCTTATGAATTGTTCACTGTGCGCTATGTACAATTCACTATTAGCTCTTCTTCACATTATTATATTACTATAGAGCCACATGGCTGACTCACCCACTTCCAGATGAGCTAGAAAATTGAAATTTGACAAACTTATAGCTTCTAGCCTGTAACCGACGGAAAAATTCTAAAAAATTAAAAAGTTTAATTTTCAACCCCCGGAAAAATTTAAAATGCCGGAGCAACTTTAAAGTTGATGCAGACCTTTCTTTGGAGGTCTCTTGTGGCTAAATGGTAGGACCTATAAAAAAATTGCTCTGGAACTACATTAGTTTACATCCACCTGCAGAGAAAACTCAATGGGGGGGTTTGGGGATGGAGCCCCTATCGAGAAAAGAGAGTATTAATATAAACACATTAACGTATAATTAAGGAATAACTGAGAAAACGAGGGACTAATCCTACCTGTCTCTACCAAGGTTGTAATGTCGCTCCATGACCTTGTCTATGAAGGACGAGACGACAAACTGAACGGCCATTGAGAAGGGACAACAAACCACGAACTTGTTGATTTGGTGGTTCTTAGTCTGAAACACTACCACAACTATCATCAGATGGAAAATTATTGCCAAAGATATATTAGGAAACATCTCTCAAACACCAACTAACAAAGTTGCGATCCCATTGGGGATGATTACCACAAAACATTTTCTAAAATATCTCAAACACTAAACTACCACAAATTACCATTATATGTAAAATTCTTACCACAATAAATTTTAGAAAATATTCCTCTAACCCCAAGTACCACAATTTATCATCGTATGGGAAATTCTTACCACAAGACATTTTCGAAAATCTCTCTCAAACCCTAACTACCACAATTACCATAATTTGGAAAATTACTACAAGACATTTTTGAAAAAATCTCACACACCATAACTTACACATTACCATCATTTAGAAAATTCTACCACAATATATTCTCGAAAAAATCTCTCAATCCCAAACTATCACAATTATTACCATCGTATGGAAAACTCTTATCAAAAAACATTTTCATAAATATCGCTCAAACACTAAACTATTTCAATTACACACTCATTTCAAATATTCTTGCAATAATACACTTTTGAAAATCTAACATAAAAAACGAATTCATTACCAGTTTTACTACAAAAAAAAGTCATAAGACATTAGCTCCAGTAAACTTAGGTTTAAACGCTTCATGTTTTAACTAATAACCAGTTATACTCAAATATACGCTTCTTACATCGTTAACCCTACTGATTAGCAATTAACATTTTATACATGAAACATGTATTCCCATTGCAATTACATAAATTAAGATCATGTGTATTTACATTTAAATTCTTTAGATTAAAACTCACGACTTTCTGAACCAACTGATTAGATCATAACGCTACTGATAAACGAAATAAATATAGAACAGACAACACCCACACCCCCTGACGTTAATTATTCACTGTGAGAGATGAAACCCACCCATCGACGATGATAAACTTTTCGGCCATGATGGGAATTGAACAGGGGACCCTTAGCTTAATATGCTGACACACTACTGACTGAGCTAAGTCGTAGAACTTTCAATACTGTTTTGAATTGCCATTTCAATTCAGAGCTCGAAACGATTCCATCTAGTTTGTTTCTATTCTGCTATTATGCTTCTTTCCTCGTAGAAGGTTGTATCAACCAGGGCTCTTAACTGTTTCATCCAGATATTTTATCATAAAACTATCTAATGGACTAGTTCTGAGTAGCTGTGATCACATCGAGTCATCATAGTTGGCACGAAATAAGTATTCTAATCCTTTTCTGATTACTCTGGTAAAGTGGCAAAGCTGACCCTAATGGATCTAGGATGTAGGACGAATGCTTTCTATTCCACACAATGCAGTCTAGATTTGTTTTGTTTATATTAGAGTCATAATAAACTTTATGCTATATTTGAACATATACGGAGGCAATCCATCCAAAACTAGCATTGACCCCTCAGTTGCCACGTGATATAAGTTTAAATATAGGTAAATGGTTAGCTGTAGATAATGTGGTTAGGGAACGAACCCTGACCCTGTATAGAGAGATTGATTTTTTCTAAATGGTTCCTCCTTACTTTCACACAAATATGGGTACATTTACTCTTAAAAGTCAGGTTCTTCATTCCTCCCACATTAGCGTAATTAATATATTATGTAAAAGCACCATTGTGCGACAGAATAAAATATATAAAAGCACCATTATACGGCTAAAGAAAATATGCAAAATGACAGGATGTAAAATCACGAGTACGTTTCTGAAAGAATGTATGTTGTAAAAAAGTACAGAAATATTAACTTTAATACTTACTTTCTCTATAACTTTGCTTTAATACTTAATCTATGACACTAGCAACTTAAAAAACCATTGCCGCACCTCCAAAATTACCCCATATATCCCTATCTTGAGCTAGTTTTAGCCAGTCCACCTCATTACAGCCTATATCTTTCAGGTTCATTCAAATGTTATCCTTCCATCTGCGTCTAAGTCTTGCAAATGGCCTCTGCCCATTGGGTTTACCATTCAATACCCTGAACAATGTTATAGAATCTCCTATTCGGGCTGCATGTTCTTCCTACAGTAATCTACAAGACTTGATTATCCTAAGAGTATTTTGAAATTAGTACAGGATATGTCACTCATCATTATGTAACCTTTAATACATTGGGAGTAAATCAATTTACAAGACTAAAATCAATACCATAAAAAACACATCTAAAATATCTTCTAAAAGCATTTAATAACACAAATGGTATTTGGCTCCCAGAAGTAAGAAGGCTACCCCATCTCCCAACCCTTTTCATACATTTTATTTTCGCTTTTCTTGATTGGATGCTCATCCCAAATAAACTTCTGGGTGCGCCACTGACTGGTTTAACTGTTTAAATGCCCTAGATTATTTAACCATCGAAAAAAAAATTACGCACCAAAATAACACCTGTAGAATATTTGAAATAGTAGGTTTTTTTATGTGTCTATCTTATTAGGGTTATATTTTCAGAAAAGTTGAGCCCTGTTTTAACTCAGATGCTAAGTCCTATTTTTTTAAATCATTTATTTATTGTGAATGTGAGGAATGCCAGGCCTCCGCCGTGGTTCGGATCCCACGTGAAACTGTAGGTCCTCCATTTCATCTCACAATCACCCTACCATTACACATTAGCGTAGGTGCGTATAAACCGAACGGGTAGTAAAGACGCGGTGCTAATAATAATAATAATAATTTGATCATTTATTTGTGCACTTCGTCTTAATACCTAACCAAGCAAATCGTATATTCACACTAACGGGGTAGGGATTAGAAAGGTAGAATGTTTGGTTGGGTCGATTTCACTATTTTACGAATACGAGTCTAAATCTTGGAAAATAAAATTACGAATATAAGCAGGAATATAAATATAGTAGATTAATAGAAAGTACAAATTATTAACTAAATGTTATCATTTCTTATTATTCACTCACTATATTTTTATTATCAATATTAGCACCGCGTCTTACTACCCGTTCGGGTTATACGCACTTACGCTAATGTGTAATGGTAGGGTGATTGTGAGATGAAATGGAGGACCTACAGTTTAACGTGGAATCCGAACCACGGGAGGCCCGGAATTCCCCACATTCACAAGATGTCTTGTCAGAGGTGAAGGAAGGGTTTGGTAATCAGATAAATCTGTGCCGGGATCGGGGATTGAACCCCGGCCGCCAGCATAGAAGTCTGACACCTTACCCCTAGACCGCCAGGTCACCAATCACTCACTATAACTTTCATACATTCATTTAAGTGTTAAATTACTGGTATGGGGCCTGGTTGCTAAGGTATAACTATAATTGGATCTAAATCACCAATGAAGAGTACTATAACTAAAACAAATCTCACTTGAAAGATTAAGAATAAATAAATAAGGGATTGAGTCTCGAATCGGAAATTTTTACCAATCTTTGAATCTCTAATATCGTTAAGGCTTCGAGGGTTTCATCACTATTAGAATGTATAATAAGCGTAACCGTAATTTCAGGGAGGAATAGGAGGACACAGTTTGGGGTTACACTCTCAATACAGACAACCTGGTTTCAAGACCCAACTTTCTGTCACAGGAAATATAGTACCTTTTTTTGCAAAAGTGACTTCTTACACCATGTGATCACCGATGTATATACAATTATAAGTATAAAAGAAATAAGCCGTATCGTTAGGTATGTGGGCTCACACATAAGCCTCGTCTTGTTTAACAGTGATGGATTTGAATCCTGCCCAGTCATATCGTGTTTTTTTCCCTTCGTTTATTTAAAGGTATTTATTGTGGACTTTATGCACCGATTGATTATATCTGCACACGAAAATGTATGCGAGTGAGAACAAAAAAGCCTACACATATTTTCACATAACATCGATGGTTGTTTTACATACCTCAATCGACATGGAACCGATGGCTTTACATTCCCTCCAAAGAAAGTTGTGCTACGAATTTTTATCGCCCAAGAAAATTCTGTCGACCCCAGCTGGGATTTTGAACCCACAACATCGGATCCTTAGACGATTACTCTATCCCAAGGCCACCAGGGTTGAGGTGTTTATTATTAAATAGTTTTAGACTCTAATTAAGTTACTAATTCCCCAGCAACCCACTTCGGTGGCCGAATGGTCTAAGGCGCTACTCTCACAGTAGAGTAGACTACCGATGACAGGGAGATCAAGGTTCGAATCTCGGTCGAATGTATTGAACATGGCTTTTCCAAAAATAGTTTTGCACACTCCCTCCACGCAAATACAGGTACACTTCCTATAAATATAGCCTTCATAACCCCTAAAACTATTAGCGTAGTTAATAAATTAGGGTATAACCTGAACAGGTAGTAAATAAGTAGTACTAAAAAAGATTTTCAGCACACTGGCTAGATCTAACGAATACTTTACAATAACTACAACAATATTGGGAGAATATTTGGCCTTTTAAGTTTATAATTGGGACTATAAGATACGTTTTTAACCTAATCCTGTGTCGTATTATGATAGCGTAATATCAATAAATGGTTAACTACGTAATATAAATTATTTTCTTACGTTTATTTCTGTCTTTACAGTTAATATGCCAGCCACATTCTTTTATTCTATAGGTGAGGAAAGTTAAAATATTTTGTGTGGTATATTATTATTATTATTATTATATAATAATAATATTATTATTATTATATATATAATTTTGAAATTATTAACAATTATATATTTTAGTAGGAGGTTGGTTTGTCAGTTAAAATAAAGCGATTTAATGAAGTGAGTAAGCAATCAAATGACAAAAAATTAGAAAAAACATTTTTTTAACCACCAGTTCAGGCTTTGCGCATAATACGTACTAAGTACTGTGTGTTTGGGATAATGAAGGTTGAATTAATAGGAAGTGTACCCACATTTTCGTTGAGGGAGAGCGGAATACAATTTAAGAATAATCATCCTCATTACATCCGACCAGAATTCGAACCCCGATATCCCCGTCATAGTCTATTCTATTGCAAGAGGGACACCTTACACTATACGTCCACAAATGTGGGTGGGGAAAAAAAAATTACAGCTTGGAAATCACCCACATTGTAGCTGGTCAGGAATCCAACCTTATCTAGAATTCCCGGGTCATAGTTAAGTTAACGTTATTAGAGTTCACTGGCGCGGAGCCAGCCCTGTCGGCTTATACTTATTGATCAGGGGCTCGTAGCCCGGTTGTGGCCTGCTAGATCAGGGTTCAAATTGATCCATATTTCATCTTTTGGATTTCATTATGTGATGCCCACTGGTGCATTGAAAAACAGCTAATGGCTTTTCAACAGATTTTATGGCTGAATATTACAAATATTTTGTTTAATCTTTGAATTATCACACGCCTCTTCCCTAGCTCCCCTTTCCCCTATCCCAAAAAAATAATTTGGTATAGTGTAATTATTCAAAGCTTAAACAAATTATGAATACAACTGTGGAGGTAAAATATTTAAATTTGAGGGGTGCGCGAATCATCGAATTGGCTTCCAAACAAATATCAGCTTCTACTTCGTTTCCAAAAATACATCCGGATTCAAAAAATTACGAATATTCGCCAATAATGGTCAATTACTGCCATTCTGAGCTGTTATATTCAATACAATACCATATTAATATGGGGACACAAAATTGAGTAGGCCTAATGGAATTCTAAGTTGATTTATCAGAATTAAACTAAATGTTAGAAACAACTGTGCAATAAAACATTTTCAAAATAGTTTTAGTACCTAAAATTATATAAATAGTCAGAATATAACATTTTTTCATAAGAAAACTTTAAAAACAATAATTATAAATTCGATTCCACCTCAGAAATATTTAATATTTTCGATTAGAATTCGTTTCGAATTGAAAAAGTGGAATTAACTCGCCTCTTGATATATATATATATATA
>CABFOW010000955.1:171273-186677 GCA_902141385.1 Timema californicum
CATATATACACATATACACACATATACACACATATATACACATACATACATACATACATACATACATACATACATACATACATACATACATACATACATACATACATACATACATACATACATACATATCAATTGAACTAGTGGACTTTTGCATGGCCTTAATATTACGTGGATACTGTTAAATGAGAGGTGATTAATTTTTTTTCGAAGTTTATCCGGTATAATGACATCCACACGCACTTGAATTATTATATCTACATTTTAGGATAGAGGTTATGTTAGTTAGGTTAAGCTAGGCTAAATTAGGTGATTTTAGGCTATGTTTGTTTAGTTTAGGTTAATAATAAAAATCAAAATGAGGCATTTTAAATTTTGTTTGTTTAATCTAGTGGAAGAGGAAGAATCAAGTTGAGTCATTTCGAATGTTTTTGTTTTGTTTAGTTTAGGTTAGTGGAAAAGAAAAAATCAAAATAAGGCATTTCAAATGTTAGTGCATTGCTATGATTTAATTTCAGAGATCAAAATGATGTTCCTAAATATAATCCATATTCGCACGTGCTTAGTATTACGAATAATATCCAACGCTATCCAAGTCTTGTTGGATAATGTCGAGATTAGCCGGATAAAGTCTAAAATGAGATGAATTACTTTCTATTTCTGACTTTATCCATTGCATTTGGATAATGTCAAAATCTACCGGCTAATCTCGACATTATCCAGATGTGTGTGTATATATATATATATATAATTTCTAAAACTATCCATTAAGTGCATCTAGATATAGAAAAAGGTGTAGATAATAAGAATAAGCTCATTCATATTCTTTTAAAGTGAAATTATCTTAATTTCCTTATATTTATTTATATTTTGTATTTAAAAGGAACTTCAAGATGCGTCATAGATAATTCCAATGAGATATAATATCCAGGACGTATATATTATGTTAATGTATAGGTGTTACAAAGAGTGAAGGTAATTAAAGAAGATGGCAGTGCATAAATAAAAAAGCTTTGTATTATATTTGCTTTGCTTCATTATAATGGCTGCCAATTCATGGTTTTACAACATGGCAGGTCAACCCTGATTTTGGTTGGAAGAACAGTAGAGAAAATTCAAACATATTAGTTTGCTGCCAACATTGGTAATATTTCATCATATTTTTAGTGTTATTTTATAGGTATTAACATGATGTATGAATATATTAAAATTGTTTTAGTAACTTTAGTAACTAACTTCTACTGTTCTTTTTACCAAAATTATACTATAGTTTCATTTTGAACAAAATAACGTGTGCAATATTTGATTTAACACAATCCTTTATATTTTACTTGTTTGTCTGCGTTATCTATGCTTAGGTTAAGATGCCATCTAACCACGAGTCGGTGTTAAAATACTGTTTAATAACAGAGCTGAAAATGATTATATGTTTAAGTATTTCATACTGGGAGATATTTCAAATCCGTCCATTACACATCCACGTTTTCTTCTTTCTTTAAAATGTTTCAAATATGCAAAGCTAATGTCTGTATCTAAGTCGAAGCGAAGAAGATTTTACTTTCGACTTCCATATTTTGAAGCTTCGCACACGCACACGAGTGTATATATATACATATACACACACATTTGAATACAAAGTTTGTTCAAATTGTTTAGACTTTAAAACATTAGGCCTACTTGGCAAAGTTTTGAAGAGATTCACTAAGGCCGTAGCCAGACGGGATATTGGGGGTTCAAACCCCCTGCGAATTTTTATGAACAAAATATATATGGCTTTATTTATTGTTCAACCAATATCAAAATTAAGATACAAATACAAATTAGGGGGCTGTATTACCATAAAAAGCACTTCAGAGAGCTTCTAGAACTGTTTATCATTTAGAATTTTGCCTAGCTTCCAGCAATTGCGGGATATGCCCACCAAACTCCCCTGAAATTATTGGCTTTCTACGGCCTTAAGATTCACGGTGTCTTATGCCAAATGAGTTTTTTTTTGGCGTTGAACCACTCTGAATGATACAGGTGATCGATCGCTGGTAGTTTCAAATTGCCAAATATGATCAAATTATAGTCTATTTTAATATTAGAAGAGTTCTATACACCTGCACCATTGGTTACATTGTCCATGGTAATGGTTCTCAGCCTTTGGTGTTTTGAGGAATCCTTAAAGCTGATTGTGAAATTGTTTGGAATCTACTCTTAATTAAAATGTACCTGCTTCAGTGGCCTAATGGTCCAAGGTGTCAATACCGCTATAGACTAGATTTCAGAGACAAGGAAATCGGGGTTTGATTCTCGGTTGTGTGTACTGAGGGTGGTTTATCCTAAATGGTATTCCACTTTCACTCCACGCGAATGAGAATACACTTCCTCTTAATTCAACCTTACTCACTCCTAGCTCATTAACGCAGGCCTAATTAGTACATAATATGCGTATAGCCTCAACAGGTAGTAAAACACGGTGCTAACTAAATAATTAATATGGTAAGAAATCTAACATTGAGAAATATTTACTCGTATTATTGGTTGGATGCATACGTTTAACTCATATTGTTTTATTTGAACTCTGTAAAATATACCATTAAAAAAATCTTGGGTTGGGATTTTCGGATCCTTAGAATATTCAATCAAGAGTAAAAAAAAAAAAAAAATCGGAGTCTAGATTCAATTTTTTTTATGTCTTACCAAATTTTTAATTTGAACTTTTTCTAGCACGTATATTTATTTGCGTTTGTGTACAAACCTTATGGCCACTTGTCGTAGGTTTAATTAATGATCTAACACTTGGTTTTTTATTACTCTGTCGATGTAGAGTTCAATGTTAGACACAACAATTAGCTATTTTTTCTCCAAAAGTTCATTAGTCATACGTGAACGACCTTTTGATTTGATCTGTTTCATTAAAAAATGTGACTTCACGTAAGTCGGTGCTTTCGAATAATGTTGCCCTTTTTTAGAGATTGACTGTTCAGTGCTTCCATTTTCTTAGGCAAGTTATTTTTATAAAAATATAGTAGAGAAAATTCTGTCTTCAACTTAGAGTTACATTGAAGAACAATTAGCTATATCCGGAAATTCGATGAAGAAAAACCAGAGAAATTGATATTCTGAGTGAACTCCCGAACATTTTAAAATCATGTTTACCTCTCGTGGAACGCAGGTTGTACAAAACTGATATTGAGCATTTAATATTTTATTTTGACCAATACACAAATATATGATTATTTTTAAAACAAATTAATACAGCGAATCAATTGACACTTAAGTAAATAATAATTGTTTTAGTAAATTTTACAAAATAAAAACTAGCTCATGAGATCTTGGTTAGATTATTCTACTCTTGTGCGCTCAGCTCTCGAATAACAAACTTGTGAAAGGATATCTAGATGACATTTTTTTTAAACATGCAAATATTTATAAACATAATATAATAGTACATTACCCGGCTAACTTAACCTAACCTTCCATGCCTAACTAAATAATATTTCAAATTTTTAGCCTTTAATGGGTTTTAATCATAGGCACTAACTTCGCTTATGTGTTAGGAATGAAGATTTAGATTTTTTTTAAATGTACCTAAAATTGCCTGGAGGGAGTGTAGAAAACCATTCAGGTGAAACCACCCTCAGTACACCCGACCGAATTAGATCCCAAATTTCCCCATCATTGGCAGTCTAGTTTATTGCGAGATTGACACCTACGAATATTCGAACACTGAAACATTTCAATTAATATGGATACATTAAGCAATTTAAAGCCTCAGTAAATTATATATACATGTTATAGATATTCAAATGTGGAGGAATCTAATAGGACCATAATAACTATAATAACGTGTTCATAAATATTTACGCTACTGTGTGATTTATTTGAGATTTGTTTTCAATGTAAAGATATACTAACTTTAGAAATTTTATAATTATTATATTATTCGTTAATCTGTATTATTACATTTGAAATAAATAATAAAATACGCATTAATTGCATTGTAACAAATATAATAATTGGTATGTACGCTTTTCGAAGCGTACTTAGCTCCTCCTTAAATAACAAACCAGATTATACGAGAAAAGACACCTCCACGTGCTCACCAGCGTGGGTCAAATTGGCCTAAGCCCCTTACCCCTCAGCCCCCCCCACACACACACACACACACAAAATTTCAATTACAGTCAAAATATTTCTTGATCCAGGTTTCCCAGTATTGTTTCCAAAGAAACTAGAAAAGTAAAAGCATCCAATTAAAAATAATGAACTTGGTATTTGAAAAAGCTGACAGACAGACTCACCATAATGCCAAGCAGTAAGATGGGAGATTTTTTTTTAATAACATACACTTTTGTATAAGCTTGTTTCCTTGTTATTGTAAGAATGAGTTGTTGATTTAGGTTAAGGAGTTTGTCCTCCATTTTTAAGTACGAGCCTGGTTTAATCATGTGTTTGGTTACAATTAATTTTATTCAAAAACATTTTAAAAGGGCGGATAAAATAAGATTTTTGAATACATATATTTAGCGTCGTTGAAATAGTTAGTAAAGTAATTTATAAACAGGACTAATAACTAACATGCCTCAATCTATTATTTTCGCAGCGCATCTTATTACCTGTTGGGGTTATACGCTTTAAGTATTAATTACGCTAATAGATTAGAAATTGGGAAGGTTGAATTAGAGGAAGTGAACCCGCATTTGCGTGGAGGGAGAGTGGAAAACTATTTAGGAAAAACCACCCCAGTTCACCCACCGAGATTCGAAGCTCGATCTCCCCGTCCTCAGCAGTCAGCTCAACACGACTATATATACTAATTACGCTAATGGTTTTAGGGTAGAAGAAGGTTATATTTATAGTAAGTGTACCCGCATTTGAGTGGAGGGAGAGGTTTTTTTAACACCTTCAGTACACTCGACCGAGATTCGAACCTCTATGTCCCCATCATCGATAGTTTAGTCCACTACAAGAATAGCGCCTTAGACCATGCAGCCACTGAAAAAGGTTTCAATCGACTATTATTTGTCCTGTTTAAAAAGGTAATATGGCGAGACATTACAAAATACGATGACTTTAAGAAATTATTATTATTAGCACCGCGTCTTACTACCCGTTCGGGTTATACGCACTTACGCTAATGTGTACTGGTAGGGTGATTGTGAGATGAAATGAAGGACCTAAAGTTTAACGTGGAATCCGAACCACGGTGGAGACCTGGCATTCCTCACATTCACAAGATGTCTTGTCAGAGGTGAAGGAAGGGTTTGGTAAACATATTTAAGAAATTAATCACGTAAAAGTAAAAATTAAATTTTACTAAGAGCTTATGGTGGGATGAAATTAAATGCAATTAGTTTATCAGTTTTATATAAAAAAAATCTTTTGGACAAAACAAATATAAAAATACTTCATTATATATGACGAGTATAATTTTCTACACATAGTAGAATCAACAGTTGTTGAGTATCTGTCATAAGAATTGCGGCATTAGATGAGAAACCTTTTAAATGAAGAGGAAAAGCTATTGAATTCCAAGGTGATAGTAACAAAAGTTTTGAGACTTGTATCAAATCAATGAAAGCGCAACTAATAAATAAATCAATATTTTATTAAATTAGCATATCGAGGTTCTATTTTAACTCTAAACATTTGGCATTTCACCTGTATGTCCGGATGTTTGTTTCACGAAAACAGTCAAAAGTGTGGACTAATTTTAATTAAATTAGCAGGGAAATTCTTTGAGACTAGGTCTACGACGTATATATATATATATACTCCTTTTACCCTGAAAGTACACTTTGAAGTCTTACCTTGACTGATTACACCATGGCCTTATCGTATAAGCTTCACCATCCATAATGGAACCATGAAGCTTGCAGGGTAAAATAAAGATACGAGATTTCTCGATCTTTTTATCCGTTTCAATATTACAGCCGCTCCAAAGGTTTATCATTTACTAGATTATCCCAAGATATTTGAATTAAAAATTCATAATACCTGGGACGTATTATTAATTTTTTATACATATATTGTTAGCCTGACGTCCTAAGCAGGGTGAAAACGGTTATTCTGTATGAAAATAATTTACCTTTAAGTAAACCATTCATTTTCTGTCCAACTTAAATCAGCATGGAAAAATATCAACTACAAACCGAAAGATAAATTATAGGAAATATTTGAACCTTAAATCCAAAGAGAATCTTAAAACTGTAGTAACGATAAGAACATGGAGGAAGTGAGGTAAATTCAACACAATCATTACTAGTTTATTGTGGTAAAAAAAAATCTTATAATACTTCAAAAATACTGGCTTTGATTCAAAGTTCCTCTTACGCCATTTTAAAATACAATAATCATTACTAAGCGTATAGCCTGAATGGGTATTAAAACGGGGTGCTAAGAAAAAAGAAGAAGGTAACAATACTGTAGATCTAATGGTACGAAACATGAAAGACAGTGAAAAAAACAGTAAAAATAACAGAATACGATAGCTACTCTCTTGCATTCATACGTCAAGTAGTATGATTTGAAGCAGTCAATTTAGTTTGGATTGTATAGTGATATCAATGTTGACGGCAAACAAAATACGTTTATATTTTCTAAAATGACCTTCGTACCGTGATTTTACTGTCAAATAGGCGTATAACCTAAAATAAACAATTAATTTACTTGTAAACATTAAATAAACTTTGTGTATTTACCTTGTCAATGAAGTAAAAACCCACGTACCGTGTTAGATTAAACTAGTTACAATTAAAACACTTTTCCTCTTCGTCGCAAGTACAGCACTGTAGTGGCTCAAATAACGATAGTTTTGGAGTACCAGCCAAGAGAGGTCGTGTGTCGGAAAGGTAAACAGCCAATCAGAGCTCAGATACAAGTTGATCGCTTGGTTTAACTTGGATTGTCTCGCAATTGTTCTGAGCGGCCTCGTGGTGTAGTGGTTAGAGCCATTTCTACTAACTTAAAGGTCTCGGGTTCAGTCCCAAGCTGGTCATCGAGTGATTTTTTTTTTGAAGGGGAAATAATTCCCATGGTCACAAGGTGTTCGGTTAATTAGGCTTAAGTTAGGTTAAGATCTTCATTGGCTTTACCCTGTGATAGACACTACCATTCTCTTACGTCATCGGGACATGGAAAGAACCTCCACAGAAAGGATGTACGATTAGTACATTCGGGTGTTCCCTGGGCAACAGTACTTAAGTACTGGATAATTTTTCCGAAAACTGGGCTACGAATGATGTAGACCTGACACGAAATTATTACGACTAGTCTAAAATCAAGTCGTATCGTATTTTCCGTCTAATCACAAGAGGTGTTTTTTTTTCTGCATAAGGACCTTACCTATCTATAAGTAGCATCAGGACAAGATAGGATCCATGATAATGTATTTAAATTTTATTTGGGTCATTTTTAAAGTTGAAAATAAAATCATAAATTTGTACATAGCTCTAAATATAGTTTTACACTATCGCCAAATTATATTTTTGACCTTTTAAGTGGTTTTTGAATTAGTTTTTTTTAAATCATATACAACTTTAGCTATTTGGCTTATTCACGAAAATTTTCTTTAAGAATCTACATACCAGGAAGTTGATTAATAATGTCCGTAAAAGAATATGTCTATCTATAGTAGGAAATAAGAAAAGGGTAATTTTGAAATGCAAGTTAATACTTTACAGGTGAGAATAATGGTGAGTGTTTATACTCGTGAGTAGAAGAGGGGAAGTATTATAAATAAGCACGATAACAAAAGGCTTCGTAGAATGAAATGCTTAGTTTCTTCCATATATTTTTATTTCATACATTGGCGAAGTATGATAGTGCTTAAAGTGCTTAGGTGAGTCAAGTTAAGATGCAAACCGCTTTACAAAATAGCTTTGAGATCCCCCACCAAGTAGGGGTCATTCATAAGCTACGTAATGCTGTTGAGAGGGACAGAGTGAGCTCTAATATATTCAAAGTATCACATTAGAGGGAGGTGGGTACATCACCATGTTACCTAAAATAGATCTTATACATTCTAATGTTGAAAAATAGTATTATTGTTCATGTTTTCACCGTTTGTACACACACTTCTGGATAACTTACACTCTGAGTTGTATTAAATTTGACTACCTCTTTTAGTGTCATAAAAGATACCCTATATAAATAAAGACATTTACTTTTGATGTGAAAAGCTACGTAAATGTCGTTGTGGGGAGCAGGCTAAATGTCTACATGGTGTTACATGGGGGAGCAGGCTAAATGTCTACATGGTGTCACATGGGGAGCAGGCTAAATGTCTACATGGTGTCACATGGGGGAGCAGGCTAAATGTCTACATGGTGTTACATGGGGGAGCAGGCTAAATGTCTACATGGTGTCACATGGGGGAGCAGGCTAAATGTCTACATGGTGTTACATGGGGGAGCAGGCTAAATGTCTACATGGTGTCACATGGGGGAGCAGGCTAAATGTCTACATGGTGTCACATGGGGGAGCAGGCTAAATGTCTACATGGTGTTATTTGGGGGAGCAGGCTAAATGTCTACATGGTGTTATGAAGGGATTCGAACCAGGGTGGAGGCCTGGCATAAATATAATTAAATTAACATTTGTATGACCCACATCGATGGTCGCATTGTCAAACGCGTCATTCCCGTGTTATACTAAATTATCAATGATGTGGAGATTGGGGCTCAAATTCCAGTCAAGTATACTGAGGATGGTTTACCCTAGATTATTATCAACTCTATATCCCTGCAACTGCGGGTGCATTTAATCTAAATTCAATTCTCCTCATCCTTGACACATTATCATAATTAGTAAATAAGTGGAAAGCTCAAACAAAAATAAGGGTTTGCGCTAAATAAACCTAACAAGATCTGTAAAATTGGGCAACTTACGCTAAGTTTCGTGGTAGGCTGATCTGTCATGCGCAGTATTTATGTTGGATGTATTACCCAGGGGTGTGATCGAGGGGATACAGGATGTTTTAATCCATCCCTCTTATCCAACCCATACTTTAATGTTTACAGATATATTTCAATTATTTCTGATGACGTATTCAAAGATTTAGTGAAGCATCCACGTCATATGAAATGTAAGCGTAATTATATTTTGTATAGCACCGTATCTTACTACCCGTTCGGGTTTTATGCATATGTAATTGTTACTCTAATTCATTAGGCATGAGGAATATCAAATTTAGAGGAAGTGTACCCGCATTTGCGTGGCGAGAGAGTGAAAACCATTTAGGAAAAAAATTACCCTCTGCATACCCGACTGGTATTCGAACCTTGATCTCACCATCATAGGCAGTTCAGCCTGTTGCGGGAATGACGACCTAGACCATACCGCCACCGAAGCGTATCATATTCTTTAATTAATCAATACTTTGAATAGCATACACACTCACGCATGTAAACTGTATCCATATTATAGTTATTACCAATAATAGAAAATTTAAATATAAAAGCTTTCTTGTTTATGGAGTGTTCATTTAACACTATTATGGGGAGCATGAGCGTTGTTTGAGGGGGTCCCCCTCCTTATAAAAAGTTTTATATAAAAAAAATCCACTTTTTGGGCAATAAGTAAATGACTAAGCGAACTCTTTATAGATATATTACGAAGATAATAAGTTCTGTTATGTTATTCGCGTTATTAATTTAGTAGGTACGTCGGGGTAGAATGCCTTTAGTTTTCAGTTTTTTTGTTTGTTTTTTCTCATCAATAATTATATATATGTAACACATGAAAACACAACGAATACAATAAATACCAGCCCCAAAGGGTTCTCGGATATTAACACACAGAACTATTATACAGATTGATTAATAATTGACGGCCTGATGGGTTGATTATTCGGTGTCGTAAGGATGCAAATGCATATATACTTCCTTTAAATATAACCTTCCTCGTCCCTAAAGTCATTGGTGCAAATCGTAAATAAGCGTATAGCCCGAACGGGTAGTAAGACGCAGTGCCAAAATAAATTTTAAAAAAACTTGCTGGTGGGAATTTTTATTTACATAATTTTATGAATACCTCGTCAACCCATATAAACACATCCTCGTGAGAACAAATTAAGAGCACTTAAATAAGTAGCAGCTCAGTTCTAGAAAAATGAGATTAATGACCGGAGGGTTCATTGTGCTGACCACATGGTACCCTATAGCCACAAATGTTAGCACTAACATCGCTAAGGGTGGCGGGTGCTCGGTCGGTATAGAACGCTTGCGGGATCACACAATGGAGTGATTTTAAATACATTATTATTATTATTATTATTATTATTATTAGCACCACGTCTTACTACCCGTTCGGGTTATACGCATTTAAATACATAATATAAAAAAACTAGTATAGACATATCTGGTCTAGTTTGTCATTGTCGTGGAGTTCATGGTTAGAATTTCAGTTGGATGTACAGATAGGGTGGTTTTATAATATGATATACCCACATTTTCATCACTCAAATGCGGTTACATTTCTTCTAAACTATATTTTTCTTCAGCCCTTACCTGGTAGTGGGATTAAGATGTAAATAGTCCAGACGGATACTAAGATGCGCTGTTGCTAGGGATGTGAAAAAAGTATCGATATCATACTAAAATCGATATTTTCCGTTTGATACTAGTTTATTTCTACTCGATAATTTTTTTCCGATACTTTTACTGATGTGAGTACTCACACTATGATATCGGATCAGTATCGAAAGAAACAACTTTTTTGCTATCTCCAATCATGCTGGAATTAAATGTTTACTAGGGTGGACTGTGGAGGAAGAACAAGTGACACTATTTCTCAAGTCACACTCATTTTCTGTATGACAAACATTACATCTCTTTTAGCTCATCATAATTCGTTAATAGCTGTTCTTTCATCTTTGTTTATCAATACAGCCTGATGCCTGACCGGTCTACTAACCCTTCCTTTATCAATGAGCACAGTCATCACAAACTAAATAAAATAAGCTTTTGTAGAGTTCAATGAACTCAGTCAGCTCCAAGCAGACAAAGCAGAAAAGTTTATGTTCGTTGTTTAAATATATGAAGCAGGGCAGGGCGTCAATTCTTAAATTGTTTGTCATTAGTTAATAAGCTATCTGATAAATTTTGAAGACTAACATTTCGATACCGATACTTATTGCTATCGATACTTTTATTTCAATACTAGTGTGGTATCGATATTTTTCTTCCGATACTTTCAATGAGTACAATATCGATACTTTACTTTCGATACAACATCCTTAATTATGACGCGGTGAAAATAACAAAGAGAAACAAACACGCAGGCTAGGAACCAACCGGTCTCGGAGCAGTAAACATAATTAATGGAGTTGTTCGTTAAGGACATTTGACACCAAAAAGACAAAAAGCCTCGCATTTTCATCGCTGTTATGAAACAAGACATTCATAAACAGCACAGAATGAGGCTAGGAATCTAGTTTATTTTCACCCATTTTATAGCCACTCTTTCTACCATCTCGTTCTCTTTTCACACTGCACATCCTTTTTACTCTCGTTCTCTTTCAATACTGCACGCTCTCTCCACCCTCTTTCTATTTCTACACTGCACATCCTATTTACCCTCTTTTCACTCTGCACATCCTTTTTACTCTCTACATACTTTTTACTCTCGTTCTCTTTCAATACTGCACACTCTCTCTACCCTCTTTCTCTTTTTACACTACACATCCTCTTTACTCTCGTTCTCTTTCAACACTGCACATCCTCTTTACCCTCTTTTAACCCTGAACATCATCTTTACCCTCGTTCTCTTTCAATACTGCACATCTTCTCTACTATCTTTCTCTTTTTACACTGTACATCCTTTTTACTCTCGTTCTATTTTCAGGCTGCAAATCCTCTTTACCCTATTTCTTTTCAAACTGCACATCCTCTTTACCATCTTTCTCTTTGCGCATTCTCGGCAACATTGCCAAGCGTGAGCCATGGAGAATGATTTGGAAATGTGTTCCCTCCCTATTCGTGCAGGTTCTGTGTAACATATGCAAATTAGAGATGAAGCAACGGGATTATTTTCCCGGCACACCCCCCTATCCACTCCTCCCTCCCTCAAATCATGTGTATATATTATATGTCGACATAAATCCGTTGGTTGGTTACGAGAACCGCTCGTTGGAAGTCTGCAGAGGTAGGAGGTGGAAGGGTGGGTTCTAGGGGGGGGGAAGGGGTTGCTGAGAGGGAGGGAAAGGTGGTTCAGAAAGGAACAAAAGGGAAGGGAGAGAAACTAGGGTTCGTGCCAACAGCGTACGGCCGCGAGTCGGCGAGTGTCGGTAATGGAGGACGATCGATGTAACTTTAGGCCTTGCAGCCTGCATCGCCCTAAATCTGAGCTCTACTTGCACGCGACACGTGCGCTTTTGTGTGGGAACAGATTCACAAGACTAGGTTTTAACGAAAAATAATAGCTCAGAAAAGCTCACTTGCTTCTAGCTTTTCTTTTGTTCGTCAAGTTGTTTCGAAGGTCCCACTGTTGCGCGATGCACGCACGCGCTTTACTAACGAAGACCCAGTTTGCTTGTTAACGCTGACTGTATAGTGCACCTGACTAAAGAGCTTAGACTGGATCCAGAACGAAACCTGCTGCTACTGGCGAAATCCCAGACGAGCTCGTGGATAATGAGTTGTGGCTTTCTCGTTTGTCTCAATCCTTTTGTGTTCTTCGTGGTTGATCGGTTTAAGGGAGTACAGTAGTGTCGGGTTTACTAGGCGAGCTAATCCCACACTGTAAAGTAGAAGCCCCTACACTCCAACCCCCAATCCTTCTTTTCAACTGATAATAGATCTGAACAAAATTAATTGTGTTTAGGTTTTTTTAAATCAAATTATTTCCTGAGGTACAACTTTTGCCGTAGTTTGGACACATATTAGTGGTTTATCAAGGTCTTTTTAATTACCATACATGTACTGTGTCTCCTTTTTGAATGTATTGATTATCGGAATAAAAATGGTGTTTTTAATTTAACGGTTTCATCAATTTGAATTTTAAATAACTCGTAGTTTTAGATGACCAGAAGACTGAGTAGTTAGTTTTCTGTGGTTTATCTCCAATTGGTGTATATATTCATGACAGAAATATACTAATTAGAATTTTTTTTGAACCTTCATTTAACCACTAATGAAAATAAAAGCATAGTTTAAATAGCTTGTCGATGTTGAAAACCTAATCTGTTTTTAATCAGCAGTCATTTGAACTTTAATGAGTAAAGGGGCGTTTGATTATTATTTTTTGATCAAAAGCATTTAATTTGGGCACTACCATCATTAAAAATTATGTGGGAAATGAATGGCTTTATAATTAAATAACAATATAAAGCCTATTTATATTTATATCAATCAATATTAACCTAAATGTGATTATTTTCAAACTGATTACCATTATGATATATATATATCTATATATATATATATATATATATTAAATAGTTATTTAAACACATACATTAAAGTTATAATATCAAATAATAGCTTACTTAGCCTACATATTGATCTAAGAGTGAGGAGCAGTATTTTTTTAGCACCATGCCTTTTTACATGTTCAGGTTATACACCTATGTACTAATTACGCCAGTGAGTTAGGGATGAGTAAGTTTGATTTTAGAGGAAATGTACCGACATTTGTATATAGGGCTAGTGGAAAACAGTTTTGGAAAAATAACCCTCAGTACAACCGACCAGTATTTGAACCCTATTTCCTTGTCATTGGCAGTATAGTCTATTGCGAGAGTAATGCCTTAGACCATGTAGTCACCGAAGCAGGTAGTAGCAGAAATAAATTTGTGCTATTTACAGTATGCTTATCTACCTTTGACATGTATGAAAGATAATTATGTTAAAAATATGCTTTGCCATAAAATACTATCATATTTAAATACATATAATCTGACACCTTATCTCAGTTGGTAGCATGTCCGTCTACTCAGTATAAGGTCCCAGGTTCAATTTCTGGTATGGCCGAAAAAAATTATCATTTGTGAACGGTGGATTTACACTTTTTTCAGTGAGGAATTAACGGCTGGGGACAGAATGTTGTGTCTGTCTTAGTATTAAGTTAAATTGTAAGGGATATAAAGCTACGACAGGCCTAGCAAGCCAGTGTTGTAAAGTATATATATTGAATTAATAAACTGACCCTGACCACAAGCTGGAAGTAGAAATGGATGTTTTATATACCTATATAGGTAAAGGGATCTCATAAATCAAGTGTAAGATGGGCTATGCTAAATACTCCGGTGGTTCAATAAAGACTTAGTAAAAGATAGCCTCAACTTCAAAATTTATTTACTGATTTAAAAGTTTTAAGAACTTTGAATTATAGCTAGGAATGAAAAATGGTGTTACTTTCAGTACTTTATGTAATAGTTTGGGATATAATACATTTTACGGATGTGGAGCGTGTCTCTCTTGCTCTGTACCAGAATAATAAATTGAGAGTTTTTGAAAACAAAAGTTCTAAGAAATATATTTGTACCAAATATCTTAGTGGTTCCGTGCAGTCTACGACACACTACGAACGTTTCCTTTGATGCCCTTTTGTAGTTAACATATTGATTTTATAGTGAAGCTACTGCATAATTGTGACTATTGTCAAATATATAGTGACTAATCATAATTTTCGAATTCGTACTGATAAATCGAATATGATAATGATGCGTCATTATTAAAGTAGTACCAACAAAGGGAAAATAAATAATACAATACAATATTACTTACTTTTTCATATAATTTTTATATAATAATAAAAAAATATCTTTAAAAATACGTCATAGGGTAGCTTGTTACCTTTAAGGTCATTCAACAATAAATAATAATACTTAGAACCGTGACTTACTACCCGTTCGGGCTATATGCTTAAGTACTAATTACTCTAATGGACTAGGAATTGGGAAGGTTGAATATAGAGTAAGTGAACCTGCATTTTCGTGGAGGGAGAGTGGAAAATCATTTAGAAAAAACTAGAGATGGGCCACTCGAATCTTCGAATCCTCGAATCCACCGAATCCTGACAAGTATTCGAGATTCGAGGATTCGGTGTTTTACAGGACACGATTATCGAATCTTTCACCTCACAAACAAGGCATAATATTTTGAATTCAAAAATTACTTAGTTAGTCCTACTTTAGAAGAACAACTCAATCCGTAATATTTATTTTGTCGGTGAAAAGACATAAACACGAATAAAATATTCTTTAAAAAATAAAAATAATCGTTAGGTGTGGAAAATCTTACGTGCTTAGTACTCTACCCTCCCAACGTATGCGAAACTTGGACTCGATCGTTTCAGCGCATGCTCACTTCTAAAACTTTCACCTCACGAACAATCCTGTAAATATTTTAATGAACACATTAAAACTCTTCAAAAACTGAAAATTAAAACTAGAATTAAAATAAACTTGAAATAAAACA
>CABFOW010000956.1:2950-36491 GCA_902141385.1 Timema californicum
GTGGAATCCGAACCACGGTGGAGGCCTGGCATTCCCCACATTCACAAGATGTCTTGTCAGAGGTGAAGGAAGGGTTTGTTAATCAGATAAATCTGTGCCGGAACCGAGGATTGAACCCCGGCCGCCAGCACAGAGGTCTGACACCTTACCCCTAGACCACAAGGTCACCTTTGTTCACATTAAAACCAAATGAAATCTGTCAATTGTAATAAATTCATATCTAGCACTTTTTTTCCTTAAAAGTCATTTTCAAAATAATTTGAATCACTTTTTAATCTATCATAATTCTTCAAAAACTAATAATACATTTTTATATTTAGGTTTGCCACAAGAAGACTATACATTTTAAATAGCTTTCTAATTCGACCTTGTGTTGTTTTTCATCTGCGGTCGTATCCCTTTCCCACTTGAGAATTTATAAACTTGATTGGAATATCTATTTCTATCGTAGCCTTAAAAAGAAGTGGTTGAAGGGTTCTGGAGGCAGGACGTTGTAAATCTATTGAAGATGCTTTTATCTGGTGGTGTTTAATTTACACCTTGAGCAACCAATCTTTCGGGGCTGGGCTGACGATTACACGTACGATATTTTATGTGGCTACTTTAAAGCTAAACGTAATATGATTGTGTGTATGGAATTGGTTTCTTATCTCCTTCGAGCTGAGCAAATAATGATTTACATGTTCAAAATGTTTCGTTAATCTTAAACGCGTTCGATCAAACTGCTCGTACACGGTCAACAAAATCTGGAGCTAAAAAAGAAAAAGATGCTTTATATGAGAATTGATTAAATTAAATTGAGTAGACAATCAAGCTAAATTAATTAAAAAGTATATCTTATTGGTATAATATATATTAAAGTATAGATATGTTTAGCAAATTATTGTATTGCAATCATTCGCCCATCATTTGTTAGTAAAAATATTAATATACAATAATAAGGCTTGATAATAACTTTGCAAAAGATTATTTAATAAATTCAACATAAAGTGACATGTTATTTTACAGCTGACAAAGTCCGACACCTAAAGCTAACCAGCAGTGTGTTTATTGTCCACTGAGCTAAGGGTCTCGGGTTCGATTCCTGGTACAGCCAAAAAATGTATCATTAGTGAAAGGTGGGTTTCTCCGTAAACAGAGTTGAATTAACGAGCGGCTGGGGGCTGGATGTTGACTTTGGTCTAAGTTTAAGTTTATCTGTAAGCGTGTTAATATAAGCAGTTGGATCCTAAGGTGCACGTTAAACACCCTAAAAAAATAAAATAAACTGATCAAATAAGGCCTATATAAAATTTATTTAATTATAAACTATAAACAAAGAGTTGAAAAATAATAATTTATCTTTGAATTATTTATTAAAAATAACTTTATTATTTATTATTCTAATAAAATATTATATGTTAATACTAAAATAAATATTCAAACTTTAAAAAAATAGACATATAAGTAGTGAAGAATAAAATAGCCAAAGCTATCATGTTTGTCGTATTAAGCCAAGGATGCCGGGTTCGATTCCCGTGTCCAGGTGCCATTTTTTAATTTTCAGAATAAATAAGTAGTGAGTTTCCACATTGGATGTGTTTAACGTGAACTATTAACACAGATCTTACACCAAAACACACATTATCAACTAACTTAACGAGACATTACGTTATATGCAATATATCAAACTCAAGCACCTACGTAGAAGCTAGGCCTAGCTGTAGAACAGTATGAGCCTTTAAACACGTATTAAATATTTTCCTCGGCACCACTTGGGCTTAAACCAAGGTCCCCTTTACTTGTGGTTGATTATTCTAATAAATTCTACAAAATCTGATAAATCTACTTTCATGTCTTCGCACATATGAACTACAGCTATCAGCCACTTGTGATAGATCACTCATGTAACAACAATAAATAGGCCTTTAGTAAAATGTTATCATTTTTGACAAACAAATTTAAAAAATATGTGTTTTCAAAAGGTTTATTTTTGTAAAAATCCTACATTTCTATTTGAATGATAGCTGTATACAATGTGTTCGACTTATCCCTAACACTTTAGTGTAGTTATTACATAAGCGCGTAACCCGAACGGGTTGTAAGACGCGGTGATAAGTTGTATAAAAAAAAGGATAACTGCAGATAAAATCACTTGACGTCAGATTAAGTGAAAATAAATTTATATATTTTCTAACTGTCAGACAAGACGCTTGAACTGTGACAGTCAAATGCCCCAAAGAGGTATACTAGGGCTTATTAACTTCTTCACTCGTTGCATAAAGACATTTTATAAACTCCCTGTCTTCAGACGCCACTGATTACTCTCTGTTCTACCCAGATCCGGTGCATTATCACAGATTTCACGATCGTATAGAAATGAAGACCCCTCTCCCCCTTCATCACTTCTTATCGTTCAATGTTTACTCTCTCTCTCTCTTACATCTCCTCCCACACTATCCGTTCTCTCTCTGGTTTCGTTAAGTATTTCTCCCCCTCTCCCTCTAGGCAATGTAACGTACGGCGCATCATGTTTTAATGAGATGGTAGTTTTTGATCGCTACCTGCAATCAGTTGAAATCCTTTAGCGTCTTGCGGTGTTTTTTTTTCTGGTTAGTCTTTAATTACAGGAACAAGCTGGTAACCGAAACCTTCGTCAAAACACGTACGGGCGTTTTGGAAAATTTGCCGATTTAACTACTCATATAATTATCGCACTACGTAATTTACTCGCTAAACGAAACCAAGAATTTATATTCATTATTTTTAGATTTAAAAAAAAATGTAATGAACGTATTCATGATAAAGAAGCAGGTGAGAGCTGGGGGAGAGGGAAAGGATGATTAGTTAATACACAGTAAAAAAGAAAAAAAAATTGACATTAACTTTATAATCATTTATTGCTAAATCTATAGTAAACCTCAAAGATTAAAGGATTGATTTTGAGGAAAAAATTAGTTTTATAGCAATTTCTATTGATAGAATTTTATTGTTATATATTTAAAACATAAATATTATTTAAGCTTAAAAAACATTTTAAATGATCTGAAGATATTTGAACACACATGGCTTACTCTAATTTATGACATCTTGCCTACATTCAAGGAAAGTAAAACTTGTAGAACACTAATAATAGCTTGCCGATTGTTATTTATGGTTGTGAAACGTGGTCTCTTATCTTATATGACAAAAAAAATATTAGGGTGCTGGAAAAAGAGGTTGCTTAGGAAATTATTTAGTCCTAAAAGGTATGAGACTACTGAGAATTGAAGGAGGTTACATAATGATGAGTTACATACCAGGTAATCATCACAAGACAATGTTAGGAGAGTAAAGTCTAATAGATTATGGTGGATAGGACATGCACCGCGAATGGAATAATCTAGAACAGTTTTCAGAGTATTGACTGTAAACCCAATGGGAAGACTTAGAGGCAGGTGGTAGAGTAACATAAAAATTGACCGGAAACAGACAGTGTGTAATGAGGTGGACTGGATAGAACTATCTCAAGATAGGAATAGGTGCCGTATTTTTGTAAGTGTGGCTATTAAATTTGTATTTCCTTACAGCATAGAATAATTAAGTAAGTAATGGTCTACTTTACACAGTATATTTATCTTATCCAATAAATGTCAATTCCCCCTCAGATCAGTTTTGAGATCGTGGTAATCTGAGGAGTATTATGAAAAATCGTATGAGAATTGTATCTTTAAAATGTAAAAACAACCTGGGTGTCTCAATTAGTTAAATATTGGTGAAATTTATTTATTTACTTAGCACCGTGTCTTACTACCTATTCGGTTTATACTCTTAAGTACTAATTACATTAAGGGAAGTGAACCCGCATTTGCGTGTATGGAGAGTGTAAAATCATTTAGTAAAACCACCACCAGTTCATCTGACCGAGATTCGAACCTTGATCTCCCCATCCTCGGTGGTCTAGCTCAACACTAAACCAACGATTAGCCAGCTACGTCACCGAGGTGAGAATTAGTGATGCCCTAATAATTTTATTGGTATAACTCTCGTGTGGCACATAACCTAGAATCAAAAATGAGCTTAAATTGTTATCACTCACATATACGTATTATCTGAAGGTATTGTACCTACAATCCAATTTTTAAAGCAAGGGCCTTTTATAAAATACTGACACATGTTTTGTGGCCAAAATTTATGTATTTTTACTATAATATTAGTGTTATTTTAAAGGTATTTATAATATTTATGAAGAGTGACCGCTGCAGATTACATGATTTGACGTATTGAAACATTAAATTAGAACTTATAATTGTTTAATCTGACAATTTAAGTACCTTTCTATGAAAATTTGACTTATTAATTGTATGGGCTATCATTGCAAATTTTTGTGATTGACATGAATTCTCTTGATGGTTTGAACTCAAACGCTAGATTGTAAATTCAAGATAGAAAAGAAAAGTAAATAGAAGAATTAATTATTTTAGTAATGGCTCTCGTTAATAACGTCTGCCGTGGACGTCCATTCTTTCTCTTGAAGAAAGTAGTAAAGGTTGTAACCTTAATTGAATTTTTGAGGAGGGCTCATAAAATATAATTGGAGAGCATCTTTTTTATGATTTTTTTGTACGCCTTAATGTAGTTAGATTAAGCTATTGTACAAAAAGTGAAAATATAATTTTTTTACAGCCAAATAATTTATGTATATTCTTATGTTCAATTATAACCAATGAATCACAAAATAAACTTGGATGCGGTATTTTTGTTATATATAATGTATATCTTTTCCGGAAAGGTTTTAGGCTATTGAGCAAACACAATAAAATAAATACAATAAAATTGATTTTTTTTTCAAATATCTTGTCTAAAATTACGTGTTCAATGATGGATTCTCCTATTGAATGTAAATACATTTTTTTTGTATAGCTTGATCCCCAAATCCAAAGAGTAATTACAGAATACATTTCAAAAGTAAATCCTAAGAGAAATCACATTTTGATTTGGTTGGTTGTTTTGTATTCACAGATCCTTATAAATGATAGGCCTCGTTCCTGTATTTGTGTGTGTTGGTTCCCTCATAGCTACAAATGAAAACCACACTGAGAAGTGAAGTTAAAACCTATATTTATTGATTTTTTTTAACACACGAGGAAAATTTCTATACTTGTGTATGTTCACTTATCACTAAAGCACTACTAAATCTATTTTTTTTATATAATGTAGAATATTTCCTGAAAGGTTTTATATAGTTGATAGATGAGCTACGCCATTAGGTGGCTGAGAAGTGACGTTAAAACCTATATATCTGATGGTTGGTTATTCACAAATTAATTACCATGGGAAAATAGCTACTTTAAGTCAAGGAGAAATTCTAGGAGATGTTTGAATCTTAAATTACCAAATAAAGGGAAGTTTTTTTTTCTTATTCAGATTAGTAAGTGAAAGGAGTTTATTTGGATATAGTAAACATAAATCTTATCTTTATTTGATTTGATCTTACAATTGGCATAGATAACTATGCATTAAAACAGACAAATTACTTCACCCATTAATTGGCAACTGGAACTCCAGATAAAAACGTAAATAATTACTATAAAACATAATGTAAATTCGTGTGTCAAAGCTATTACTTCGAGACCAAGTAACATTACCTAAGTACTGGGGAAGTATTTAGTCTGAGCTTAATCCCTTGGACCGCATAGCCACCATGATGATGGGACTTCTGACATTAGGCTCACGATTCGTCAAGAAACACACAAACTTATGTTAGCCAAATACGTAGTCCCATCTCAAGTATCCACTTCTATAATACTAATTTTTTAGTCACCCAAATTGCTGATTAAAATGCCAAATGCCTAAGTTTATAGATGTGATTTATTTTTAAAATATGATTGGTAAAGTGCACACACCAAATATTTTACTAGTTAGCGCATGCATATAAAGCCTAAACGTTTTCGTTTATGGGTTCGAAGCGCTGCCCTATCCACCCCGATGGTCAAGTGTTCTATGGCATCAAATAATAAATTATTTGATTACATATCCTGAGTGTTCCCCAAATACAGATGATCAATTATCTATGTTTCTTGGGTTTAAAGCTACCCTACACCAGTAATCACGTGGTTTAAGGCGTCAAATTAATAATATATGTAAAAGTAGGAAGCAAACCCTATTGATTCTGTAACTAGGTCTAATACGCTAGAATCTCAAAAGTAAAAAGAAATGGCACTGCCAGGTTTCCTAAAATGTTTTTATAGAGTATGATCTCTGTACGTTTTTTAAGTTTTGGAGCTACACGCACTGGTGGCTATGCGGTCCAAGGGATTAAGCTCAGACTAAATACTTCCCCAGTACTTAGGTAATGTTATTTGGTCTTGAAGTAATAGCTTTAACACACGAAGTTACATTATGTTTTATAGTGATTACTTTCTTTTTTTATCTGGAGTTCCAGTTGCCAATTAATGGGAGAAGTAATTTGTCTGTTTTAATACATAGTTATCTATGCAAATATAAGAGTAAATCAAATAAAGATAAGATTTATGTTTATATAGATATATATTTAGCACCACGTCTTACTACCCGTTCGGGTTATACGCTTTAAGTACTAACTAATTACTCTAATGGATTAGGAATTCGGAAGGTTGAATTAGAGGAAGTGAACCCGCATTTGCGTGGAGGGAGAGTGGAAAACCATTTAGGAAAAACCACCCCTAGTTCATCCGACCGAGATTCGAACCTTGATCGCCCCGTCCTCAGCAGTCAAGCTCAACACGACAAGCGCGTTAGCCAACTACGCCACTGAGGCGGGTGATTTATGTTTACTATATTCAAATAAACCCCTTTCACTTACTAATCTGAATAAGAAGCAAAAAACAAAATAAAACTATCCTTTATTTGTGAATTTAAGATTTAAATATCTCCTAGGCCCCTAAGCTAAGGTAAGTGAAAATTGGAAAATTTGTATATTTTCTTAGGTATCTATATTAGCAAAAAGGCACTTTAGACGTATATTTTTAATATTGCAACTACCTCGAATTTGACTCCATTAACTAGTACGGGTAGCAAAAAAAAAATCTAAAAATTCGGAACTTTACACGAGAAAGTGAGGCTAAAAATATGTTTTGTTTTACACATAATATTAACCTAAACACTTACATCGTTTGAATACGAATTTGCTATAATAATCAGAGGGCAAATATTTCTCAGCTAGAATATATGCTTTTGAATATGTTAGTAATTTGATTTTAATCGAAATTTATTACTAAGGAGAGATTTCAAATTATAGCTTATTATAAATAATTATCACAAGAGCATTAACTTCATCCGTGCAATGCTAGATATATATAGTGATCTAAATCATTGTTATTATTATTATTATTTCCATAACTTGATCTTAACTGTCAAGATTTAAAGTGGAATAACTTTTTTATTTGACCAATTTAACTATTTCTAGTAACTTTTGTTGTTGTTTATATATCCTATGTCCATTGGACTACAGATCTGGAGAGAATTCGAGGCTTCACAATACAGTTAAGTTTGGTTAGATGGCTAACATCGTTAATACATTTAACTTATCTAGATTAAAAACAATTCATTTGTTTAAGTTGTTCGGGGATGTTTTTTTCTGTGCTTTGCATTGTACTAACCATGTGGGCTATCTGCAAATCTGCACTAGTGGGATAAGGATAGTGATGGTAGGATTTATAAAATGTATAGGGAGCAACTTCATTTTCCTGAAGGGAGAGTGATAAACCAAATTAGTAAAAAAAAACTCTCACCTTAAGCCAGGATTCAATCCTTGACACTTCCTCAACAGAGTAGAACCAAACAAGTCGAGACTGATGCCTTTATTCGTATGGCCACTGATGCAGTTAATGGGAGTGTTTATATGATATACTTATTAATTAGCTTTAGGGAGTGTAAATAATCGAAGTAAGGGCAGTACTTTTCAGTTTTTTAGGACAACTTTTTTTTACAAAAATAAAGCAAATATATCTCCAATATAAATATAATCTTATTTTATACAAATGTTGTGATATCAACAGTTGTTGAATATGTCATTAGAATAGAGGCATTAGTTGAGACGTTTAAAAAGTTGTTATTAAATTTCAGGACAACCTTGATAGCTATTAAAGAAGTGTTTGTCACCAAATGAAGAGAATTGATATATATGTTTCTACTGGATTTGATTTCAGTTGACAAAACAAACAAAAAAGTTTTCATATAAAAAACTTCAAAAAAATCCCTAACCTCATGTTCCCTACACTCCTACTTTAATAAAATATTTTTAGTCCCTATTTGTGCAACTAGACAGTTTATATATGTAGCTAAATAGAGTACCTTGGCATTAAACTAAACTAAGTATTCAAAGATAGAGCCTAAGCGCAACAAGATATAAATAGTAACGCCCAATTAAATAAACACTTTGCCTAGTCTTGTCGAGTAATTAAAACCGCAGGAGTACACTTTATGTAAATGAGAGAAAATTAAAAACTGTTTAACTAACTTTAACTCTTCCCCTTTCGTCGGTTCCAGCTTTTAAACTTGGAAACACGCCATAATGTTCGTGCGGTGAAAAGAAATACCAACTACTGTTTGTGGTGCGAGCTATAAATCTCCTCATCCAATCCAATTTCCGCTTCAATTTTGTCCGACCCGCACAATTTTGTTTCCTGTTATTTCTTCAAAAGTAGGTTTTTAAATTAAACAATATTTCTCCATCTCCCATGATTTGTTCCTCTTCCTGAATATCCGCATATTAATTCTGTAGTTACAGGAATAAGAAAGGTAGAATTAAGAGGGCGTATACCTGAATTTGTGTGTAGAAAGGGACGCCCTTAGGCTTGTTCAAATGGTACGGTCACACAGAACCCCAAGATTCAGGGGTCTCCTGTCTTGCTTACAGTACAGAGGGGGCAAAAACACTTCGGCGTGGAAAATTTGTAATTGCGTTCTCGTACAATAAAAGACCTAGCAAATATTGTCAGAGTGTAAAATCAAATAAGAACATAATCATGTAGTTTAATTTATTAAATGAGTGAAGCCAGCTCTCAGTTTTAAATCCACCTAATTTCATTTGTCTGTCTGTATGTCTGTGGTGAATATGTCTCACGACAACATTTGAACGCATTAACTGATTTAATTAAAATTTGGCACAGTTGTTCCTTTGACTTTTATACAGATCTAGTTATTTAGGAAAGAAAATATAACGAAGGTTTGGGGAGAATCAAACCCTCATATGTACAAAAAAAACTTCTTCTAGCATTAAATATTACATTCATTTACCTTTTATGGCATTTCCTAGTATCCAATATGGACGAAAATTGGTATATAGGTGCCAACTACTGTAATAACATTTAACCAAAAAATAAGTTTTTATCTTTTTGGGGGCGTGGAGCGGATAACTGTGGATTTCCCAGACAAAGTTTGCCCAGGGTCCTACGTCTTCCTGTGTAGAGGGGAATGATTGAGGAAAAACCACCTCAGAGCATTTGGTCGGGATTATAACTCTTGCCTTCAGGTCATAATTAAGCCATACAAGACGATACTGACTAATTTACAGTTAAACACTTATCAAACAGCACTACATCCATTTTTTCTAGTTTTCACTTTGTAGCTCTTCATCATTGTGTCTAAGAGTATCGATTTTAAAAGTTAGGAATAGCCTAGTTATCACATTAGTAGAATACTATTTTTATAAATATTTGCGGGCTCACTTCTTCTAATTCAACCTTCCCAATTTCTAATCCATTAGAGTAATTAGTACTTAAAACTTATAACCCGAACGGGTTGTAAGACGCGGTGATAAATATTAATAAAAAATTAAATAAATTTATAAATATTTATTTTTAATCTATGATCACTGTAGAATGGTATTATTAATTTAATCGGCTCTAAATTGCTTTTTCCTAAGCTATTATTGTTATAAATTGTTAATATAATAATTACAAATCAATATTACTTTTCATATAGTTTAGTAAACTTATTATGTTAAATATCATCTTTTTTGGCAAAACAAATCCTAGCTAGAACTTACGTTTTCGTGAAGAAGTTATTACAGATATAATTAAAAGGGGATTGGAGGACAGAGATCATTAATAAAAACAAGTGGTGAGTAATTAATAGCCACACAAACTGTCGGGATTTTTCCTAGAACTCTTCGATTCCAAGCAAATAAACTTTGTAAGGGAATTTAAAAAACAGAAACGACAGAACGGTGGGCTTTTTAAAATATCTAAGATGAATATTTTCTTCTTCAATAGTTTCAAGTTCATTGTCTAGAAGCAAATATTGTCAGAGTGTAAAAACAAATAAGAACATAATCATGTGGTTTGATTTATTAAACGAGTGAAGCGAGTTCTCAGTTTTAAATCCACCTAATTGCATTTGTCTGCCTGTATGTCTGTGGTGGATATGTTTCACGACAACATTTGAATGCATTAACTGATTTAATAAAAATTTGGCACAGTTGTTCCTAGTACTTTTATACAGATCCAGTTATTTGGGAAAGAAAATATAACGAAGGTTTGGGGAGAATCTAACCCTCATATGTACAAAAAAAACTGCTTCTAGCATTAATTATTACATTCATTTACCTTTTATGGCATTTCCTAGTATTCAATATGGCTGAAAATTGGTATATAGGTGCCAACTACTGTAATAACATTAAACCAAAAAATATGTTTTTTATATTTTTGAGGGCGTGAAGCGGATAACTGTGGGTTTCACAGACAAAGTTTGCCCAGGGTCCTACGTCTTCCTGTGTAGAGGGGCATGATTGAGGAAGAACTACCTAAGAACAGTTGGTCGGGATTAGAACTCTGGCCTTCAGGTCATAATTAAGCCATACAAGACGATACTGACTAAGTTACAGATAAACACTCTTATCAAACAGCACTAAATCTATTTTTTCTAGTTTTCACTTTGTGGTTCTTCATCATTGTGTCTAAGATTATCGATTTTAAAAGTGAGGAATATCCTAGTTATCACATTAGTAGAATACTATTTTTATAAATATTTATTTTTAATCTCTAATCACTGGAGAAAGGTATTATTAATTTAATCGGCTCCAAACTGCCTATTCCTAAGCTATTATTGTTAAAAATTATTAATATAGTAATTACAAATCAATATTACTTTTCATGTAGTTTAGTAAACTTATTATGTTAAATATCATCTTTTTTGGCAAAACAAATCCTAGCTAGAACGTACGTTTTCATGAAGAAGTTATTACAGATATAATTAAAAGGGGATTGGAGGACCGAGATCATTAATAAAAACAAGTGGTGAGTAATTAATAGCCACACAAACTGTCGGGATTTATCCTAGAACTCTTCGATTCCAAGCAAATAAACTTTGTAAGGGAATTTAAAATACAGAAACGACAGAACGGTGGGCTTTTTAAAATATCTAAGATGAATATTTTCTTCTTCAATAGTTTCAAGTTCATTGTCTAGGTGGGTTTTTAAAATAATATGAGCTAAAACTAGAATTACCAGCGCCAGTGGGCGATAGTTCTAAGACTAAGGACTTACATTGCATTGTTATCGCTTACAGGAAGTTGGATATCAAATCTCGGTTGGGTACGCTGGGAATAATTTCTTCGCGTGAAATTTTAATAATGTTTTATTCGTCCACTTTTAATGTCAACGTGTATGCACCTCAGGTAAGTATGTTCCAAACTTTGGTACGTCTACCCTGAAGGGCACTTAAAGTATTTTAGTGGGCACAATATTTACCATTAAGCTTTTTTATCATAACATTATTTCTTGATAGTAGTTTTTTTTAAATCTTTAATTTGCCTCAAGATGGCTTGATAATTAACCAAATATATTTGAATCTAATTTTCTGTTGGGAATACCCACGTTTTATCGCAGATATAACACCCCATTTAACCCACTTTAGTGACCGAATGGTCTAAGGCGTCCATATCGCAATAAATTGAACTGACAATGGTGGTAAAATCAGTCTGATAAACATATTAAGAGATTTTGAGAGGATTTATTGGATATTTATAAGTTTTCCTTTCTCTCTGTCGTGCTTTGTTTATCCTACCACTAAGGACGTATTAAAATTTGGAACGACAATTTGTATTTATAAGGTAAAATATATTTTCATTTTTATTTTATGAAGAACTTGGAGATATATTTTTATTAGACCATGATTTCAAAATATGTATATAATTTCTGAATCTTCGGAAAAAACTGATCTAAGTAATCCCTCTTACCTCTGTTCCTTATTTTAAATTTTAAATAACATGTTGAATGGACTAGGAATAAATAAACCATATAAACATATAAAAAATTAATGATACACATCCCCCAGCTTTCGAGAGGCCTTCGAAATATATTCTAATTTGTTTTTTCAGGTATTTAATGTATCGTTTCTAAACCGACTGATTTTATCAACATATGACTTATAAATTAACTTAAATCTAGAACAGACACAGAAATTCCACTCCGGGCCGTTAATTCATCATTGTGAAACGGGGTAGCCCACATTTACCAAATGATACATTTTCAGCCATGCTGGGAATCTAACCTGGGACCTTTTGCAATCTCACTACTAACTGAGCTATTCTATTATTTTTATAGTATATACGCATATGTGATAATTACTCTAATGAGGTATGGATGAGGAAGGAAGCATTTTAGAGATAATCTACCCACATTTGCATGGAAGGAGAGTGGGAAATTGTTTTAGTAATAAAACACCTTTAGTAGACCTAAACGGGATTCGAACCCTAATCTCCCCGTCATCAGAAGTTGATATCTTGTTTCCCAGAGGGCTAAGTCAGACCTCTTGATTGATGAAGAAGCGTGAGCTATGACGTAAGAGGGTTGAAGAGGGAGGAGTACCAGGGCTGCACGGGTCCCAGAGTATCTTGAATTAGTATTCACGTGTGTAAGGAAAGATTTACTATCTCTCTCTAGGGTGGAGTTTGTCTTGAAATCACGTAGGGTGGGGCCACAATGTGAAGGTGAAAGGGAGAGGGAGGGGACAAGTGGTTTTCTTTTTCCCAGTGGGATTTTTGAAACGTAAGAACTGTAGGTTTTTAACAATAGAGAGTGAAAGAACGTAATAGGAGAACCCACCCCTGATTTTATTTTTCTTCTTCTACTTGAATGAAGTTATTGTTGTGTAAATGATACGAGGTTCTGATAAGTTAAAGTACGGCATATATTACAACACGGATTAAAATGAAACCAGTATTCTGAAAAAGAATTGAGTTGAGGTGCTTTTGGTCCAATGTGGAGGCTGTGTTGGTTAAGCATTTATGTGCCAGGCTTATAGCTATAAAATTAAGAAAAGCTACCACGCAGCCATTCGAAATAAAAAATGTTGAAGACGTAATTTTTGTATTTAAAAAATAAAATTATGGTTATAACAGCTTGGTACCAAACAAATAAATAGCGATTAAAATAGTGACGTATTTCTGAATTGTACCCTCTCTTTTCTTAAACCAAGAAAAGGAAAGTTATTAATAGCATTATAACTTTTCTCCAAACCTTCTGTGAATATTAATAAAGCAACAAATATTTTTCAAGTCCCCCCCCCCTCTCCCATTAATAACTTTGAAGGTTCTGCCTTGGCTGAGAGCACCAAAGCATTGATTTAGTAATGCTACTATTTTATATTCAAATTCAGGTTTAAATATCTAGAGTTGAAATTTATGTATATAGCAGTTGCTCAAAATATATAGTACGGAGCCCACAGTGGCAAGTTTGGAAAGAATTTAAGTTACATTAAAGAAGTGTACTAATAAGTTAATAGCGTTGACGGAATCCGAACGATAAAATGCGTTAAATCTGAACCATGATACAGGAACGGTTGTTCAATTGATTCTTTGTATATTAATGAAGCTGTTAAATTTGATAGTCTTCACAGTATTTTGATTGTCATTTCATAGGTATAACACGTATTGATATCTGTCGATTTGGAACTATATTTTTAGCACCACGTCTTACCACCCGTTTGGGCTATACGCGTTTGCATTAGTTTCAATAAAATTTTAGGTATGATAGAGGCTGAATTTATAGGAAGGGCAGCCTCATTTTCAGGGAAAACCATTTAAGAAAAAACTGCTCTAGTATACCCGAACAGGATTCGAATCTGATATCTATGCCATAGGGTATCCAGTCTACCGCAAGATTGAGGCCTAATACCAAGCCTAAAACCTAAGTGGGAAATTATTCAGTAGAAACTATACTCTGATCTTAAAATTAAGGTCAGCGGATCACAGAAAGTGTCAACCCTTTTAATTAACCAGAATTTCCTTAGGTGTTGATAAAATGTTTGTTCTTACACCGATCCAACTATGGTCGAGATTTAGATTCTCATTAGATGGCCACAAAATGGACGCCATGTCTTGCGCAACGTCGCACTGTACCTATCTCAGCATGTAGCCCCAAAACAAGTTGATGTACTACCATGAGATAACAAGCAGAAACAGTCTTGTTGTATGCGTTAGTTTTTTTTACTCCTCTACGGAAAAAGAAGGATTTATTGGAACGTCTCCAGTGAGATATTGTGGGAGCTGGTCTCGGTGGCTCACCTAGCATATGTTTTATAACCAGAGGTCTTAAGCAACGTCATCTTTTGTCGTCGTCTTCTAGTTTGAGGAAATCTTGAGGTGTTAAAAGTACACAAAGAAGAACTTGATCTTCCAAGAGTTATGATTCGGTGAAGTAAAGAAAGTTTTAATACTTATTTTTATTATAATTTATATCTGGTTGTTGATTTAATGGGTCATCTGAAGTTCATGGACACCAACGTTTTTCCCCGATGTTGGTTTAATCTTGAAAGATATGTTGAGTGGTAAGAATAAGATAAAAATAAAACAAATCAAAGGTTTGGTTGATTCTAAATTGATGCTACTTAGTTTATAAAAAGTGTATATAATATTAAATAAAATATACTTTCAACATTTTGTAGAAATAACCGTCATAAAAACTTGTGTTGATCAATAAAATGTCTTTAAACTTTATTTAAGAAAAGTAGTACAACAAAATAACTAAACTAGATTAAACATTTATATATTTAGAATGAAACAAACGTCGCTTGGCTATAAAAATATATTTTTACGAAGACAGTTTAAAACAATCTTAACAATGCAAGAAATAAGATATAGTTGATTACGACATGGACTACAAATAATAGAGATAGGTAAATTATTAGAGTCATTATGTCTTACGTATCTAATATAGTTTTATACCAATTTAGAGCTATTTAATTTAAAGATAAAATCTAGACTGATTATTGATAATTTTGCGATGTATTGTATGAATACGTTATCTATCCCCTGGGAATATAAACATAAATTTGACGCTTAATAAGAAGCCCTTTTTTACTGTCAAATACCTCTATAGCCTATGGTAAGATTCTAGTAGGAAAATGTCCTTTCAATTTGCCACTCCTATAAAAATCATTGTATACCTTATTCACCTCTATCCTATTATTTTAAGTCTGAAGATAGCCTGTATGGGTGTAAAGACATATCGCAGGGATAATAACCGTATACATACACACCAACAAAATTAACTAAATACATCAAACTTACCTAACAATATATGCAAACATTTTGTCAAGAATTATAGTGGGCCTATCAAGTTAATAATACATACTAAAAAAATTACCTTTTAGGTTATTCCCGAAACCGCGCCAGTCTCTTCTAGACGTGTAACATGACTAGGTAACGATTCTTGTAAAGAGCCAAGCTATTAATAACTGTAATAATGACACTTGAAACCAACTTATCTTAGTACATTATTTAGGACCCAATTAAATCTAGTGCAGGGAATGTAACACAAGCCTATTACCGTTGAATAAATTATTTACAACATAGATACAAATAATATTCAAAATACAATCGCATTGAAATAAAAAAAAATTAGTGAGTAATTGTATTGCTTGCTCACGTGGATGTAGTGGCCAACTTTGACTTGGGATGCCATGGTTTGTTTATAATTGATTGGGCTAAGGTGGTTTATCCATACAAGGATTTCCTATACTCCTTCGAGGCAAATGCTTGTAAAATGTTTTACTTATTCCAAAGTATTTTAGAGGGTTGTAACCAGCTGCATCAAACTATTTCAAATTAGGTCGTTCAACATCAGACTGCCATCTTTTGATAGTTACTCCCATGTAAAATCGTGAGCTAGCTTTGACATTCACAAAAAAATCATGGCAGTTATTAAATTTAAAATAAAAATTGAAATAAATATTACCTAGTCCACAAACTGAATGCACAAATGAATGAAGGCCAGGGGCAACGCAATCTTTACCAAAGCACGATTATAACAAATGAAACCAAGTAATATACGTTGTTACAGAAAAATTGAAGAAAATAAATAGGTACGGAACCCCGGATGGAATTTCTTGCAAAAAATGAGATATTTACCCTAAACTTGTAATATATGTGAAACGAAATTATATACAGTATCAAACCCAAGAATAAATTGCACTATACTTATGTAAAACATTGTTCTAGTCCCGGTTTAAATTTTACAATTTTATTTTTAAATAATTTATGTTCCTCATTTGTATGTTTGGACCGATAAAAAAATATCAATATTGGGTCCTCAAAGGTCAACACTTCATATTAAAATTTCAACTTCCAGTAAAATTGTCTACATTTTATTAGGTGTTGCAAATCTTCAAGCCATCGCATTGCTATTAAATTCTTTATTTATAAATATTGACAGGTTTGACAGGTAACAGGTTGTTTAAAACAACTACAATAAAAAACACGCGCTCGGTTATTAATTATAATCAATCTGTATCTAAATAAATCCAAGCGTTTATTTAAACTTAGGTAAACAAACTGTGTCGTATCTCATACACTAGTAGCTTAAGACATTAAATAAATAACTAAATTCAAATTTAGAGCAGCTGCACGCCCATTGTATACCTTTGGATGTACAGTAGTTTTTCGTGCCTGTATGTTGGGACCTTATGCTGTTTAGTAGTTTCAAGGGATACTAAAATATAATTATTCACAGAAATACATGTGAGATAGTGTTATAAGTTTTGTCTACACACAACGCAATTTGTGAGTGTGTCTACATAATTTAATTTATGATTTATATTCTATTGAAAATCTATTCATACTTTTAAGATTTGGGGGAAGATGTGTGCTAAATGTGTATTGTAAAACATAATAAACGTATGTGGGGGAAGAAACTCATTTGTGCGAGCCCACGATTGAGCTATATTGACAAAGCGGCATTCAACGCTAGTGTTGATAGTGCTAACATTTGCGGATAGAGGGTTTCATGTGGTCAGCACAACGAAGTCTCTGTCCGTTTTTCTCCGTTTTCTAGACGGGGGCCACTACCTCTTTATTCAAGTTGCTCCTTATTTGGTATCGCTAGGCTTAGTTAGACCCCATTACAGACCTACTACTTACCAGAAAATCTCGGGAGTGGTAGGGATCGAGCCCGGGACCTCGGGATTCGTAGCTAGCAATTCTGACCAGTAGATCAAAGAGGCGGTCAATTCCACTAAGTAGTTATAATCTTATTGCAATAAAAGGAAGTGTTTGTGTTGTGATTCCCAGCCAAATCTACGGCACGCAAGAGATCTTAAGTTGTTAACATATGCGGACGGGGGTGGGTCCGAATGCACCTCAAAGCCAGATCTTTAAATTTTTGATTAGCTTTTCAATTAGGCTATTTTTTAAAAATATTGAAGTAAATATTGTTAATCTGGTTTAGAATTACGTTTCAGAGATAACTCTGATAAAAATATGCCACATCCTCTTCGGAAAAAAAAAAGTTTACAAAATCGACCATAATTCTAAACCATCTTTGTGGGTGGGCCTTATATAATTCTTATACCACAATGGGTCACGGGCAACACTTTGAGGGATTGCTAGTAATAAATAATTGGTATTAAACAATATTACTTCGATAAAAAAAAGTTTTAACTCTTTAAATCCTGACTGGTGAACACCAGTGGTGTGTTAGAACCAGTGAGTGATACAAGGGGGAAAAGGAGTTTTACCTCTTACCATGAGAATGATTGAGATTGTACTTTAGTGTTTAGAGGAACACAAGAGCTTGAAAGGAATGCCTGGGTGTGTGGACATTTGTACTTTACTAACCCGTCTTGCTAAGTTTGGATTAGTTGGACAAAGCATTACTGGGTTTATTTTTTTACTGAACACGGTGAACGAAGCAATGCGTAGTGTATTTTAATCTCTGGGAAAAAAGTAATTCGAAAAAGTTTTGATTTGATTGGTTTTACATGAAGGTTGAAATATTTTGTGTTAAATTAAGTTTGAAAGATATGGATTCATAGTGAAAAGTGTGAATTGCATTTTAATAATTTAAACTTAGTTTCTACCCCGATTTTGCGGAAAAAAAATACAACTTTTCTTAAAATAATAATTATGGTTATTGGCCTAAGCTTCTTACTGTCTATTCCTTCTGTGGGATGCTTAAACTAAATGGAGAACATATGATGAGGGGTGAGAATTTTAAAGAAATGAACCTCGATTACCATTCTGAATGTGATTTATATTTCCCCTTTATCCAGGGCACCAGATTGGGATTCGAATCGAGACCCGATCTCCTGGATAAACTATAGGGATATTAGTTCATTAAATGGATAGTGCTAAGCCAGTGATACCTGTGAACAATGATTGTGTCTGGTTAAATATGCATTAAAATAAATTCATGTTTACCTCCTAAATTAAACACCTAGTCTTGTCTGGCCTTCTGTTAACTTAGCACGTTAAATGGAATATATTATAATGCTTTGTCAATAACCTCTAGAAACGATGGAAACAGTAGAAGCGAGTGTGTCTGACACTAAACGAGTTGTGAGTCTTGTCGGTAAATCACAATGAAAGAGAAGGATGGAAAGTGTCCCGCTAAGCACTGATGTGTTATGTAATGGCCAAGAATTACAGCACGTTTGAAAAATGGAAGGGGGTCTGTATGTTATTTAAATATTTTATATTTTACTGATGTTATTTATCGTTGGAACTATTAACCAACTGATTATATCTGTATATGAATTTCAAACTAACTTTTCCTATGCCCTAGTGCAATCTATAACGTTTCTATCCTCTGAGCTAAGTACTCCAGTTTTGATACCCGGTTTTGCTGCAAACTTATTATCACTAAAAAAGTTGGGTGGATGACTGGGTGTTTTAAATGTTATACCATTAAAAAAAATGGGGAATAATTTACTAATCGTAACACTATGTTCATAAAATGCAATTTATACACCCATAGAAAGGCATTTAGAAACGATAGGCCCTCATTGTTTTAGGTTCCCCTCTTCTTTGGTGAACATATATTTCTATATCATTTGTGCATGAATCGTAAACTGTGAGAAGGTTTATTCAAGAAGAGGTGTACACGCATTTGCTTGGAGGTAGTTTGGAAACAATTCAAGGAAAATCACCCTTGGTACATCCGACTGGGATCGAACCCCGAATTCTCCATCATCGGCAGTCTAGTCTATTGCGAGAGTGACGCATTAGACCAAGAAACCACCAATAAGTTTATTGTTTTTTTTTATCTAAGTAAGCCTATGCGTAGGCTATAGTTTAAATCTTACTAGGACACAAAAACTAACAGAGGTTTGGGAAGAAAGTATGTCGGGAATTGAACCCGGAATCCCTAGGTGGTAACCAGGTGCTGTGATCACTATACTAAGGGGCCAGTTTGTATTATTGTGAATTACACTAACAAAGATAGCCATTATGTATGGTAGTGTTTTTTCATTTGGAAAACTTCGACAAAAAAAAATTACTTAAATATAAATGCCACAACGTTTCGTAAGTAAGGCTACGATTTCTTTCACCACGTCTAAGTACCCGTTTGGTTTGTACATAATATAACATTTCGATGATAAAGTATGAATAAGTAAGGTATAATTTTGGAGAAAATATACCCGCATTTGTGTGAATAGGGAGTGGGAAACCATGTAGGAAATACCGCATTCAGTACACCCCAAGATATTCTATCCCTGATTTCCCCGTCACTGACAATCATGTCTTAACACGAGTGACGTGTTAGTCTATGCGACCCCCGGTGCGGGAGATGTGTATTACTGAAAATATGAATTAGGGCCTATATTAACAATCAAAATTTAAAAAAAACAATTTGTAGATAATATAAAGATTGGCATTTTTGGCACATACTATGGCTTAAAGGATTTCATGACGTGATGTTCAGATATTTCCTCACGTGCAATTTATAAAAGGGAGTCGTGACTGCTATGGGCTACTACCAATCTTAGCACGGACTGGTAAATACTTTCTATTGATTTTCGTTCAGTTGTTTAACGCCTCCAGTTTGGTTTCTTTTTTTAACTCCAAGATTGAATTGTGATATATTACAATGTTTTGAACAATCTACGACTTAGAGCGTTCGTTGAAATGTTTACCTCTGCCATCTTACTCAGTGAGTGAGTTGTCTGTGATCCTGACTATAGGTCGAAATACCCTGGTTCAGTCCCAGGCAGTGCAAACAAGAATTGAATTTATTTTAGCTCATCATAATATAGGAATTTAGTATTAGATCTATTGTTTTAAGTCGGCTTGTAAATAATTTATAATATGATTATAATTATATTAAAAAGGCGGGCGTAACACAATAAAAACATTTAAAATACGATGTTTGTTTGATGTTAATTTAATTACAATACTTTTCTTGACACAAAATTGCCAGTAACACCTGGGATAGCCTGAATAAAGGGGGCTTTGAACCGGATAATTTATATCTAGATATATTATCTGACTGGGATTCAGTCAGACTGAAGCTTTGAGATAATCAGTGTGTAGCAATAACTTATAGTTATTACGGTTGTTATCAAATAAATATCTTTTGACGCCATGTATGTGTAGAAAATCAAATAAATCCTATCATATTTAGCATTTAACTTCGCTATAAGATCAAACTATAGAGAACCGATCCACCTTTTTTTGTGGCATAGTTGGCAAAGGGAGGGCAATATTTTCATTTAAGAATAGATAGGGGAGACCTGGCGGTCTAGGGGTAAGGTGTCGGACTTCTGTGCTGGTGGCCGGGGTTCAATCCTTGGTCCCGCCACAGATTTATCTGATTACCAAACCCCTCCTTCACCTCTGACAAGACATCTTGTGAATGTGGGGAATGCCAGGCCTCCACCAATGGTTCGGATTCCACGTTAAACTGTAGGTCCTTCATTTCATCTCACTATCACCCTACCATTTCACATTAGCGTAAGTTCGTATAAACCGAATGGGTAGTAAGACGCTGTGCTAATAATAATCATAAAATAATAGATAATATTATATTTAAATTTTGTGGGTAAGATATAATTTTAATCTATTTTTTATTCGGCCTATTTTTTATTTTATTTACTATAGCTCAAATATAAATTTTAAATATCATGGGTGAAAACAATTAGTCTAACAGAAAACCCAAACCTCTAAAAGCCTGACGTAACTTCCTAGGGTTGACGACATTTCTCTTGGTCGTAACGGAATTCTTTTTACAAACATAATAAAATAGTTTAGATCTATTTCCCTCTCTTCTTATAGTCACTAAATTCATTAGAAAAAATAAGATTTTAATTTGTTTTTTGAAGTCCGTCTCACCCCATGGATAACTTATGTAGGTAGTATAGCACGAGTCGCAAATCGCATCGTAGTATACTAGCCTGCAATCGAAATTAGAAAGGATTTAAATTGAGAGCAATACAACCATTTATAATATTTTTAACAAATGCAACCGAAAATGTATAGAAATCTTTATTTTTAAACTAAAAATATATTAGAACCATCTTAATATTATGTTGTCCAGTGAAGAATGCAGAAAACCACACCTTGCCGTTTTGCGGTTGTGACGTAATCGTAACTCCCCGGTTAATCGTTCTAAATATGGACTCGTAGATACTTATGGCCTAGGGCTATAATTGTATAGCTGCTAGGGACAATAAATTATCCATCATTCCAAATCTCGTGCTTTGTTGGTCTAATGGAGGATTAACTGAGCACTGAATCTGAATTATATCTAAAACTCTCAAGTTTAACGAAGAATAACATAAAGAATTACCGTTATCAAATTAAAATACAAATTACTGTTTACACCAATGGTGTAACGAGATGTTGGATCAGAAGTCGAAGTACTAATCAATTTATCCCGTATACAACTATCTCTTTTACATTTTGAATATTTTCATTTACAGAGACAAGTCCTATCTAATGTACACTTTTCTATCAGAAGGTTATATCAACAATAGACATACAAATCATTTAATTTGGAGCAAATCAATTTCCAAGCCTGCTTCGCATCCCCATAAAAGCATAACTAACTTCAAAATCTTGGTGGGTGGACAAATCCATGAACATATACAATTTCTTAAGGTGTGTGCAACTAGGATCAAACCAGGGTCCCCAAGAATTTGTCAAGTGCTATAACCCCTCAGAAAGGCCGTTTATTTTCACATTTTTTCATATAAATTCTAGATAAAAGTCTTATTTATATATTTGCTCAATCATTTAAAACCTATAGTTTACGACGAGTGGTGAAATATTTTTGGAAAAGGGAGCAGTTTTTAAAATATTTGCTAATAAATATAAATAATTTTACTTTTACAAATTATTCTATATCGTTATTATTTAATATTTATTCATAAATATTTACTGTGTACACAATATTTTTAGTAACCATCTTTTCATTAAATTCCATATTTAGCTATGGGAAAAATGGGTGACTTGGTGGTCTAGGGGTAAGGTGTAAGATTTCTTTGCTGGGGTCCGGGGTTCAATCCTCGATCCCGGTACAGATTTATGTGATTGCCAAACCCTTCCTTCACCTCTGACAAGACGTGTATTAATCACAAATTGTGAATGTGGGAAATGCCAGGCCTCCACCGTGGTTCGGATCCCACGTTAAACTATAGGTCCTCCATTTCATCTCACAATCACCCTATCATTACACATTAGCGTAAGTGCGTATAACCCGAACGGGTTGCAAGACGCGGTGTTAATAATAATAATAATAACGGTGGTAAAATTTCACTTTTATCCATCAACACATAGTAATATTAATTGACTAGTTAATGGGCTAAAATATATTTTACAATATTAATAAATATTCTAGTAAAATAAATTAGAAATAATGTTATGTGTTGTAAACATTTTCACAGCCACTTTACTAAATGAAGATGGCCAAGTTTAATTAAAATTTGTCCGGATAGACGTGTGTCCAAAAAAAAACTGTTGTCTCAGAACATAACCATGGTGATAATTGGCACAGTTTGATGTTTATCAAAATGTTAAGTGGGCAGGTGTATTGGAATTATATATACTAGGCACAGAAACATTACTTTAAGAAACCTGCTTGAAACAGCCATTTATCATTCGTACTGTCATCTTTATTTGAAATTGTTCAATATTTAAATACTCCCTAATCACGTCTGAAAATACATTTTCCTAACGCTGAATATTCAGTGGCTCACGAATCCTATTAAACGTACCAATAAATTATATGAGAGGAAGTTTATAAAGTAGAGGTATTTAAAAATAGTTTATGGCCGGGTAAAATAACCATAGTTAATAGTGTGGTACGCTTGATTTACGTACGAAGTGTATAACATGAAAATGAATTGTCTAGAATTTCCAAGTATAAGATATCTTAACGAAACAGTGTAAACTCATTTGTATAAGCCTATATTTAATAACACACAGCTAAACAGCCCTTTGCCAATTGCTTAGAAAAATTGTATTTAGTTTGATAATACTTCCTATAAATATGTATATCACAAAAGTTTTTTTTATTTTTGTTTATAGTATTAAATTTATTGTATAGAAATAACAAGTAGCACGTAAAATTATTTTAAAATATGCAAGTTATTTAATTTAAATCAAAATGTATTATGCCAATTTATTTAAAATTATGATAATGTATACCGCAATTATTAGGGTTTTAAAATCTATTTTTAATTTGACTATTTTAGCAAATAAGAATTGTTAGTAAGTTACAGAACTTAAAAGTTGTCAAAACTGATATTGTGTGGTTGACTTAACTATTTTGGTGAATTTGTCAAAATAAAATAATAGATTATCATAGGGATTGTTTAAGGTAATTAGTGCCAGCTAAGTTTACCAGCAACTTAATTGTTATATTTTTTAGTGCTTTAACGGTTTTCGGGTTACTTTTATATTATTTATTATTTAAACACCAATGAGATACTTGTTGCTTAGTACTAATGTGCTATTTATTAATTACTCATCCCAATTTAATCTAGAACCAAACACAACAACCAGAATTAAGACCATTAAGCCTTATTTGAGAAAAAAGGGTAGGCCTATATAATATCTTATAACATTACAATAGATAGGTATGTATAAGTAGCGATCAAGGGATTCCTATTTTAAGTCGGCAGACACAATTACGATATAGCTAAAATGACTGATGGGATTTTAGTTGACCCTGAGCCTTAACCAAAACAAATGTTCTATATTTATGGCTTTTTATTTTTCAATAATATCCCGATAGATCGCTGCAAACGACTCCACATAATGAGTGAGGTATAAACACGCAAAATCTGATCCTAAGGAAGAGAAAAAGACCAGTAGAATGTATACCAAACATTCTTGAGACTAACACGTGGAAAGGTTTGTGTGATGCCAGTGGTGTCAAGTGTTGGGTTTTTTTTTGTTGGTTCTTTTTTCTATTTTTATTGGGTGTTAGTCCGAACACAAGCTCAGCGCATCCTGGAGAAGTTTTGGGTGGTTTGTTAGAGAGTTGGAATGGGAACAGGGGTATAAGACTGTGGTCCACGAGCCTGATCGTGCCAGTTACATATAATTTTATTTAAGTTTACTATATTTCCAAAACCGATTATTAACCTTTTTACTATTGTAAATGGTAAATAAGCGTTTAAGATGAGTAGGGGCTATTAGCGATTGGGACCAAACTTTATTATTATTTTAAAAAATCACTCGCGACTCAACTGTTTAACTATCACATAGTGACCAATTATTGGTCAACGCCTAGACATGAACCAAACTCCCTCAAAATAGTTAACATCTTGTGAAATACACAGACTCAAAAAATTTTACTACCACACTAGTCCAGAATATTTGGGTTCGCTTACATTTACAAACGATACTAATTTTTAGACAAACACTAAAGCAAGTTCCCTGACCGTTAATTTGTTGCTCAATTACTGGGATAAATTTAGAGGAACGTATTGAAAAGACACGCCTATTTATACATGCATTTCGTTTCAATTATAATCTCTTAAAGAATGCTCCAATTAAAGGAACTTAAATTTAATGCATAAATCGCAAAAAGTGTTGTTTTATGTATTACTCGCTTGACAACGTCATAATTGGGATTAAGTTGTTTTTTTTAATTTTCTTTCAATTTATTATATTTTATTTAATATAGTTTAACTTTATCACTAGTCTCAATTACACCATTTTCTAAAGTAAAATACATAAATACCACATCACAATTTAACCTATGGTTTGAACTGGATTACCTACTTAATTTAGGGTCTATCTGTGTGGTGATACGGGCTCTTAATATGCAGTTGTTATCGCTCCAAAAGTTGTCGAGTAGGTCTAGGTTGAATCAAAAACTACTATTGTATGTAGCACGTTGCCCTAGTCGACGATTAAATCATTGACATGATTGTATTTAATTCCAATGTCTTAACTCAGCAGTTAGCACGTCAGCATACTAAACATTGATTTCCAGCAGGGTCCAAAAATTCATCATTCGGCTGGAGGTTCCTCTATTACAGTGAATAATTAACATCCGGCGGATTGGATGTTGGGTCTGTTCTAGAGTTAAGTTAGTCTGTAAGTCATGTTTTGATACAATCAGTCAGCTAAAAAACTTCACACAGGTTTCCTGTCTACACCATGTTCTACCAGCAGCTTATTTTTTAGGTCTTGGAATATCTTTTCTTGCTTGAGGTAATTCATCAGTAGCATTCGTCGTCTTTCTAATACCGTTCTCTCTTCCGCCCTACCTTCGATGACATCGCCCAATAATCCACCTCTTCTCATAATGTTACCCATCCAGTTGGCCTCTCTTCGTACGCTCAATTGTTCTCGTTTCATTGACTCTTCTTAGAACTTGATTAGTCAAGCTATTGGTCCACTTTGTCCTCTCCATTCTCCTCCAGCACCACATCTTAAAAGATCTAAATATTATTTCTCTCTTTCTCTCAGGGTCAGCTCCGAACAAAGTGATGCTCCAAGTGTAACTATTCACCTGTTTCTTCCAAATATTAAAGGCTAAGTTTGCTAATTAGTATTACATAAGAAGACAAATCCATTATATATAATACCATGGTTCGGATCCCACATTAAAACGTAGGTCCTCCATTTCATCTCACAATCCCCCTACCATTACACATTAGCGTAAGTGCGTGTAACCCAAACGGGTAGTAAGACGTGGTGCTAATAATAATAATTATATATAATGGATTTATATATATATATATATATATATATATATAAAGGGTTTTATATTACACAATTATATTAGATTTGTTTATTAATGTAGGCTTATTTATAAAGGTGTATAATTTATTCACATTATTTTGTGTAAGCAANTGATGCCAATAGATGAGGGAAAGTTGTCCACCCCTGAAAGAGAACTCGAAGCTGGTTCCTTTCTAACAAGGTGAGCTGAAACCCGTGTTTCTTCTCCCGCCTTGGTACTCTAGTGATACCACGGACACGCCTCCAGGTCGAGTCTTTCATCCTCTTGCTTGCTTGTTTGAACGTTTTCAAGGTCACGACCCTCTTTTACTTTTACATAATGCTCGATAAATTATTTATTATGCACAACATTAAGGGCGGTATCACAAGACCGAGATGGCCTGTGGTTTGAGCGCTAGTGTAGTGCAAGTTTAGTTTTAGTGGAAACATTTGACCAATAAATGACGTGATTGAAAAGATGTAGCCTCATTGCCACTCAAAATCCACTCAACATGACTACAAATGATACTTAACGTTGTTTAAAAACATTCAACTGCACTCAATCGGCTACACTCAAAATACACAAAATGGCCACGTTCAAAAAGCCCACAGAAACCTTCAAAAAATATTCAGCCTCATTCATAAATCATTAATCCTGATTCACAAAACACTTTGCTTACTATAGCCTTTCAATTTATACTATTTGATTTTGTTTTAAATAGGGGTATTTCACAGGAGGATATTGACCAAACTGATTATATAAACACACAGCTTAAAAACCAACTTGAAAATACAAATCATCTAGTCCTGTTAGATCAATTTAGTCGTATGTAAGAGGAACAACTATTTCACCAATTTTGTATTTGTTTGCCATGCCAGTAATTGAATTGTGAACCCTCAGTTTTCTCCTTTGGCTCAACTTTATAAAGCGTACAAATATGTTCATATTTGGGCAGCTTGCAACTATCAAGAAATATTTAAAAAATTTACCTTTTCACCATGAAATTTGAGGCCTATTAATATGATATTTTTTTTAATTATGTTGATAAATTTCCTCCTCTACCTCTTAATGTAAGTTTAATGTTCTCAAAACACAAAAACCATATCCAAGTTAGGAAAAATTAAATATAAGCTACCATAACTAATTTAAAATAAAATATTGGAGACACAAATCGGTGGTTCTGTGGTCACAAACAATATACTGGATTTATGGTTACGGGAAGGTCTGGGTTCGAATTATCGCCAGTTTATTGAGGGTGTTTATTCCTAAATGTTTTTCCTCGTTTTCTCCACCCAACTGTGAGTGCATTTCCTCAAAATTGTATCTTCCACATCCCTAGCCCGTAGGATGGAAGGGTAATCGTGAGAAGGTAGGTGTTTTTGCAGTTTTCGTAGCTAACAATATTTCTTCGGGGAAATCAAATAGTGGCCCAGTAGAAACATTGTTTAATTTTCTATACCTAGTAATCCCAACAGTTTTGAAGTATTTGTAATGAGCATGTTAGTTAGCATTTGATGAGAAACTTTTTTAAATGAAGAGAAAAAGTTATCATCAAATTTTAGAACACCCTTGACAAATAGTATAGAACTGTTGAGATTACTTTGTGAAAAAAATTAGACTCTTCAAATTTCTATTAAGAAAATATATTTTTTATTTTGCCGAAAAGAAAAATAGCTATAGATCTGCAAAAAATTCTGCCCTTAACTTAACTCGCAATCCCTATCTACCTACCTCGAAGAAGTTAAACGTGCTTAGCCCAGGTGGAGATACGGAGGCGGTGTAAAAGAAATAAGGGTTTTGTAACTGTTTCACATATTCCTCACATCGAGCTTAATTTGTTACTTATAACATAGGGATCGGTACTTTTAGAACGTTTAGCGTTGACAAAATTATAAGCTTGGAATTACATACGTGAGACAAAATCAAAGGTATCCCTGCTCTCCTCTCTCCCCACCTCTTTATTCTCCTGCCCTCCCCCCACCTCTTTCCGTTCCCTGCAAGCCATTAGTATGCATAGCAGAGAAGAAATCTACAAGAACTAATAATTCAAAGTTTCCTAATGGCGAACATTCACAGATGTTACCATCCCGTGTGTAACTTGGACCTTCTTCCCTTATTCGGATAAAAGAGTGAGGGGTGGATTTTTCTGGGGAGAGTAGAGAGGAAGGAACAAGAAAGTGTAATGGATTTTTCAGGACCTTGTTAGAATTGATGAAGGGAGGAAAACTGATGAATTTATTAGACGTTTTTTCAGAGATCAGAATAGTTATCCCCCCTTAACAGTCTGGGATTGGATTTACCCTACAATCTTAGTCCCGCCTATTTATAAATAATTGTAGGGGTGGGACTCTTAAAATCAATGTTGAATCACATGGGTGTTATTTATATCTTTTACTTAAAATATAAGTTAACTTTTTCCCATGGCTAAGTGGTCTTGGAGTGTATGTCAGGGTAAGCAGAGCTTGTTAAAACCGTACTTGTTCTATGTTATCAAACATAGGAAATTTTTATGTTTATATATATGTAATTTATTTCCGTTGTTAACTGACCTATAAGTGATCTGCTGGGTGATGAGAACAACTCATAGATATAGTTTGAACTAGCTACGCCTACCCTGTAAATCATTCCATTACATCTAATCCGGGTGGAGTTGAAACAAGACATTTACTATTTTATTCAGGACCCTCCTGATATTCTAATATACAGATTCTAAGTTTTAGCTTGGTCTTGGTTTGTAGAACTAAACCCTATTACATATTGTGTATCAGTGCGCTACGTACTCTGTAAGAAGAGATAGACTCTATGGCTCTACATACAGTATAAATGTAATATATATATATATATATATATCTTCTTTCTAGAATCTAAATCTTTCCCCTGTTCCAAATGATCTAACTATCCATGTTCCAATTCTTAAAGTTTTCTTAGTTTTTCAAACGCTTATTCCTTTTTCGAGGTAGGGTTGTCATAGCCTGATCAGTCCAGTTCCGAGGCAAGTCTCTGATAATTTGAGCCATCTAATATTTTCATCCTGGGTAGGAAGCTAACCTCACCTAAGAACTCTCATCTTTTACCCGGGTTTGGGACCGGCAGTGACGCTGCTGAGCTACTCAAGTCACTGAGAAAGGACATTTTAGAGCCCTCATGTTTAGGTGGGGTGTAAAGGAACACTGAAAATTGTGTATTTTTGCTGTTTTTTATCATATAATTTTTTGAACTCCAGTAGACCAATTTGGTTTAATTTTATATATATTTTCTTGAATATTTAAAGTAACCAAACACTTATTAAAAAAAAGTAACAATGTTTTTTGGCTTCTGCAACGTGTTTCACCCTTCTGATAGGCTGTCACAAAAAGCTATAAATAATAATGTTATACCTTTTTTAATCAAAACTATATACAACGCATAGTCATACTTGAAACAAATGATGCCAAACTAGCAATGAGAATCAATTTCTCGATATCACCGAAGGGAAAACTAATTTATTTGTAAGAGGACACGTTATGTGTCTGTAAGATGGCTCCATAATTTATTTATTTTCCTTTGTCTTGCTATCTCACAATCAACTTGATGCTAGCTAGCTCTGGAGACTTATGTCACCCAGTTATGGGGGACGCAAGAGCGCACTTAGAGATGATTTAGATTTAGAGGATAGCAAGGGAGCACATGTTACTCCCTCGCTATGTGACTCGCGCGCTCGTAAAGAGTCACAGCACTAATGACTAAATCAATATGATTGGTCGTTGCCTAAGACCCCGTCCCCTCCCCTTCTTGACTTTGTGTCTATTTGTCTCCAGTTGTGCCAGAAGAGAAGGGGGTGAGAGATGTTAAAAGGAGATGAGGGTTCGGGGAGGAGGTTAGAGGAGATGAAGTTTGGATTAAGATACCGCCAGCTGAGGTCTGTACCTTCCCCCCCATTTATACTTCCTCCTACGCTAACACTGTCAACAATCTAGTAAGTTTCGGGGTACACTATTAAGCCCGTTATGAGAACAACCGAAAGATTTGGTTAGGGGTCAAATTGACCCGCGTCGGTTAGGCAAGCAAACTCAACTTCAGGAGTCGCATCGGTGTTACCATGGTCTAACGCGTCACTCTAGTCCTATAGTGGATAGCTGGTAACAGCTAGATCGGGGTTCGAATCCCGGCCAGGTTTACTGAAGCTGTTTAGTCCTAAATGATTTATAACCAACCCTCCACGTCCATGAGGGTACATTTGATTTAAATTCTACCCTTTTTCTATCTCGATTAAATAAGAATAACACGTACGTATAGTGACACGAAGTGAAAATAATGTAGACCTATTTGTATAATATCGGCAATATATACAGACCCATTCTGATAGCAAGAAACTTTTTAACAGACACAAAAGTTACTAAACTATTGTTCATATATTTATGTGTAGTGTTGTGTGATATATGTCCGTCTCATTTAATCAGTGATATCACAATACCTGTAAAAGAATACTTATAGCATGATAAAATAATACACATGTTGATCATAAAATAAATATCGGGTCAAATAACAATATATTTTGTTGGTAAAACATACAAAACTTATCGGTTATCAAGATGAAAACTAATCCACAAAAATATAACTTGTAAAATACTTCGACTTGTAGAGATAGTTTGATTGTATATTTATGGAAAAGCTCGTGATCATGCACGAAAATAAATATTAACTAAGATGTTTAGCACCCTCAATTTAAAAATATATATATATATATATATTTATCATGGAATTTACTATAAACATATCCATAGATTCCTATAGGCTTATGTAAGATTCTAGAAAGGAATCTTAGAAAATACAAACTTTTGTATGTGACATTAATAACATTTTACTAAATTATTGGTACTATTTCATAGACATTGATAACAAATATTAAAAATGACAGTTGCAGCAGATCCCATGACTAAGCGTATGAATATATAATTATTTTAGATGTCAAATGTTTTTCCCCACAAGAAAGTCAGACGTTATTCTACTGTCATTAACAATCTCCATTGTTTAACACGGCGTCTCACTACCCGTTCAGTTTATACGCTTATGTACTAATAATGTTAGTGGTTTTAGGTATTAGGAAGGTTATATTTAGAAAATATATACCTACATTTGATTAGAGAGTGGAAAAATATTTTGTAAAACTCACACTCTGTACGCCCGACCGATAATTCGAACCTCAATCTCCCCGTCATTTACAGTATAGTCTACCGCGGGAATAACACCTCAGACCATGCGTCGACATCTCTTTATTGATTCTCCCATAAATTATATGTTGATTTAGAGTTAAGATCTCACCTTGGTGATAAAATTGTATGGAAATCAAATCAGTAGGCCTATTATTTTGAACAATACACTTTGATAGCATACACATATTGTATATCTTGTTCAGCATATAATCCGAACGGGTAGTAAGACGATGTGCTAAGTATTATATCTTGTTAAAAAACACAGTACAGTGGTAAAGTGTCTTAAAACGACAGGCTCGTGGTAGATTATTTTTTTAAAGTAAAAATAACTATTCCTAAATACATTCTCAGGTTTCCTAAAGTTTGTATGCTAGATTTCAGATTGTGTCTAAGTTTTGTAGCTACGGGGTCAACAAACAAACAAATAAAGAAACACACATTTTATTTTTATAAACTACTGCTAGTTGAGCTAAAGTTAGTGTATAAGGTAACGTTTGGAGGCTACATAGGTTATTTATTTGGTCTATACAATATATGTATTACTTTGTATCCATCTATCAATTTAAAATGTACTTCAAATGTTTACGCTATATATGGTACACTTTTATCCTAAGTATCATGGATAAATCTATGTATCGTCAATGTTTCAATTAATAAAAACAAAGGAAGCTTATACTGAATTAATATTATATAAATCAAGATACATTTTCCTGTTTTCATTCAAAGCTACATTGTAAATAAGCTACGTACTATTATTTGTAGATTTGTGTACTCCGTGAGTCTTGCATTGCGGGCTTCACTATGGCTCTATCATATAATCTCCACCTTAGTATAAACAAGGAAGATTAGTGTGCTTGCTTTTCGGAGTAAAATAAGTGTATATATCGATTTTATTGATTTTAGATTATCTCGATTTGTTGATTTTTTTTTGTATCGACTTAATTCTCCTAACAGATATGTAGGTATTGATTACGCTTACAGCTAAGACCACATAAAAAATAATATTTGGCTAGGGCTACGAGTAAAGGGAAACAGATTAACAATTTCAAACATAACTTCAAATCAGCACGTAGTTTATTTCAAACATGAATTACCAGAAACATTAAATTTGAACTGTCCTAAAATAGTTTGGTATGAGTGAAAGTTATTTCAGAGTGAATAAAACCTAAATAAAAAAAAACAAGTGTGCTAGCAGTTTTACCGTCAGCCCATGGAGCTTTACATAGTTTTAGCAGCTTCATAAAAGTGTCAAAACTTGTCAACTAATATATTTTCCTAATACCACATTTATTCCACGCTTACTTTTTTATTTATTTTATTTCCAATCTCTTCTGCTTCGTGAAGACATTTTTTTTTCCTCTTCGGCCCATCCTACTCCAGTTTTCCATCTTCCTCGCGGATGTTTTTAGTTGCCAACGGCAAAGCAAGTGTTTACGGTTCCCGCGTGCGGCTCCCGAACTAATACCTCGTTCCTTCTTATTTTTCTTCCTTCTCTCTCTTCTATCTGCCCTCGGAGCGGAATTACTTTCCCATTCCACCCCCTCGGGCTAGAGAGAAGAGCTAACGCCGGCAAAATGGCGCCCATAAATTAAGGTTAACTTCTTTTCCCTCGAACTCTGGAGCGGGGCTTCTTACTTGAACCTTCCTAAGGTCTTCGGCATGCCCTGGGGCACATAGGTCTTCGCTTCTTTTTCTCCCTACCCCCTATATCCACCCATCTTCTGCCTGCCTCGTCTTAGGGGGCGGCCAGACTGAGCGCGCGAGCGAGCGAGCGCGCGAGCGACTAAAATATAAAATAGAACACATGTATTCTAATGGGAGGTGGCCACACTGGAGCGAGCGAGCGAGCGAGCGACTGAGCGCGCGCGCTTGAAAGATAGAACTGTTTCTATTTTTCAAGCGCGCGCGCTCGACCCGGTACAGTCTAGTTTACAGGCGCTAGGCAATATTATT
>CABFOW010000956.1:37786-67173 GCA_902141385.1 Timema californicum
AGACTAGCGACACATACGTCGCGATAGATTTGAAAACGTCGATGTGAGCGTTTCTTGGGTGTAGCGACCTCTCACATATGAAACAATGCAATTCACTAGTAGAGTGTACCCACGGCGTTTGTGTCGCAGCAACCAAAACGTAAGTCTGTCACTGGTCTTTAACTGGAATGAATGAATGAATGAATGAATGAAGGAAGGAAGGAAGGAATGAATCAGAAACATTTAAATCGATTTCATTCTTACCTAAATTTCATACAGAATATATTTACTATTTTTAATGCTATTTATGTTAAATAAAAATGAATAAAAATGTAGATACTGCGCATGAACATTTCTGTAACCGTCGACACGTTTCTATTTAATTAATTGAATTTAATCTAACAAAATAAAGTAAAATACATCGCATTTTACTGGTCTTGAGGTATTTATAAGAAAATAATCACCCATTTTAAGATTCACGCTTGTGACTAAGATGGCAGTTTTAGGTTATAATTCTCGTTTACTTAAATTAATTTGACATTTCTTAATCAAACAGAAACTAATATAAGTTTAAAAATAAAAATATTAATGGCACAACGTGATCTACAAAAATATGTAATAAAAAAATAGGGAGTCTCATTCGAAAGAATTAAAATGACCTTAACGTCACCTTAGCAGTGCCACCCAAGGTCATACCAACCTTACCACCTTACTTCCCCCTGAGAACCAAATAACTTTTGTTTCATTTTTTTTTCTGCAATGCTTTGTTTTCGAAATATGTTGGTGGAAAGTTTTCAAATGAGCACCCGGTATGTACAGAAACACCTTTATTTTTTTGCAACGAGGTCACCTAGTAAAACTACTGTGTTTCTATTCCTGTGCTAAGTCAGGGTGTTACCGATTTGAAAATTGGAAAACAAACACGGGCGTGGTGATAGTGTCCCTAGATTAGAATTGAAGATTGCGCATTTTTCACCGTCCCACATATGCCATTTTTACCGTAGGTTGATCTCTTACGTAAATAATATAACCCTGACTCAAATGTGAAATCAAGATATTCATTGCTTGATTAATATGGGGGTATAATTTTTTCGATTTCTTTTATGGAAGTTTCAAGAAATAATTGTTGGTTTCAAGAAACTATTCTTGAAAAATTATTATAAATACGTTACTGTGACACTGTAGATACCCGTTTAATTGAGACGATTGCTGCTTCATTTTAAAATATATATTCACTCTTGCAATCATGAAGATTGCATCACATGCAATAGCTTCCCCATGGATCTATTTGTTATGTGCTTCCCCATGGGAGATTTGTCATGTGTAACACAGAAAAACCCATATATGTGCATTGTTTCTAGATTTAACAATTCAATTTTATCAACTAAATTGATCAAAACATATTTTTTATTTCATTCAAATAAACTTCAAAGTCCACGAATTTATTTTTACAATTGGGGACAAAGTCGTAGACAAAACTAGTTCGGGATATAAGCATTATTTTGGGGACGAATGATTTTCCTACTATAGTCACATTCTTAGAATTGTAATTGTATTATTGGCAGCCAAAGGTAGGGTCGAATCTAAGGTGTCTATGCTATCTGATAGCTCGTGATCTTAATTGATCACACACATGTAGCTTACAATTTCCTCACGTCTATCAAAGACTCTGCCTTAAAATATGTGAGGAGTGGCCCTGAAAACTGGATGATTTCTGGATATCCCAGTGGCTAGAGCATTGGATTATTAAGCCAAGAGTCCCAGGTTCGATCTCCGTGTTCAGGTGTAATGTTTCAATTTAAATAATCTAATAGAGTTATATTCAGATAGTATTTTGTTGAACAGTAGACCTCATTCCATCCATTAAAATATGTTGAGCCCATCATGATAAGAACGTGATGATCTTATAGTCACTACAATCTTAAAATTTATATTTGGATTTCAAGTTGAATTATCTCCTATATTTTCTCATTGTAATTTAAGTGTATAATTTTCCCTAGGGATTAGGCTAGATAGAAAACCAATTAGGTAATAGGGTTACTATATTCAAAAGTACATTATAATCATATACAATAATCGTTATTTATGTGGTTCAATAAGTCAGTCTCTCAAAATAATATGACTGCAAAATTAAATTTAAAAATGCCCCAGATATTCTATCGATTAATTTAAAATTCGGAATTTTAAATCCCTCTGGAAGAGATATTTAACGAAACACCTTTTGAGTGTCTGACATGTTGAAACGGATAACCAAATTGTGAAATTATTTAAATTTATCTTTTGGTCTATATTCAAAGAATATCCCTGACAAGGTTAATTAAAATTGGCCCATGAATTAGGCAGTTATCGGAAACAACAAACAGATTTTTGAGTGGCAACCAAAATGAAGCGTTTAACTAGAAATAAAAATCCCTGTGCATTCATTGTTTGTCCTAGGTAGAAAGTTCCAGCGAAATGTTTTAAAAATTGTTCCATACATTTGACCGTAATCACGTGGCAAATATCTAGGCAGAAAGATGAAATGCCTAAGGTAGAACGGAGCCTTATTTCGCACGGTCAATTAAACTTAATACAACAATAGTCTACCGTGTGTGACCTGGTGGTCTAGGAGTAAGGTGTCGGACTTCTGTGCTGGGGTCCGGGGTTCAATCTTTGGACCCGGCATAGATTTATCTGATTACCAAACCCTTCCTTCACCTCTGACAAGACATCTTGTGAATGTGGGGAATGCCAGGCAGTGGTTCGGATCCCACGTAAAACTGTAGGTCATCCATTTCATCTCACAATCACCCTACCATCACACATTGGCGTAAGTGCGTGTAACCCGAAAGGGTAGTAAGTAAGACGCGGTGCTAGTAATAATAATAATAATAATAATAATAACAATAACAGTCTACCACTAGAGCTTGGTTTCAGGATGTGAGAAAATCTCTCCTGGTCCCTAAGAGAGCCAAGTTCATGTTCATGACTATGCTGGACATGATAGGGGTGTGCAGGTGTAGGAACCGGTCCAGGGCCCCTCTCCGGACTCCAGAGGGTCGACTATCGCCGAGATCTCATTGGCCGCAGCTTTTAACTCCCTTGCTTCTCAGAGCGAGTGACCAGCGGTGAGTGATTTGGTGCTTTGAGGTATTGGATCTGTTGGGATCCAAGTTGGGGCAAAGGGTAGGGGCAGGGGCTAAGCTAGAAGGGAATAAATAACACGTTTATTACTCAGGGTTGACTGTCGACACTGTCGTGGCTTAAAGAGCCTTGATAGGTATAATAGTAAGTTTATAACCCGAAAGTTGGTCTTGTGTTTCCCATACAACCGGATAATCGCACACACTCAGCTCTCTAACTGGTTAGTGTCTCCCGCTCACACCATCTGAGAGAAAGTGCGTGCACTAAGGAAGTCCTGAAAATACCATAGTTTTTTACTGGTTTCTGCAGGGAAATTTTACTAACGAGCGATAGAAGAGGCTATATTTTTTTTTAGAAAATGTTATATAATGTAACATCCAGTAATATTCTACATGTCACAACCAACATGGGACCGAAGGCTTTACCTACCCCCCACCCCCGAAGGAAGCTGTGCTTCTGATTTTCATCTCTCGGTAAAGATCCGTTGACCTCAACCAGACTCATACCCGCAAACACCAAGTTAATTGAGAAGCTTCTGATTTTCATCTCTCGGTAAAGATCCGTTGACCTCAACCAGACTCGTACCCGCAAACACCAAGTTAATTGAGAACTTTCTAGTGAAATAACACTTAGGCCAACTATTTCTAAGTATGAGGGGCGAACCTTGAATTGCTTGTTCTTCCCTTCGTCTTACTTCCCGTTATATTTACCCTTTATAATTGTTCACTTATGGTAATCAGTTTGTGTGTCGTAAACAATATAATTTAATAATGACCTCGGTGGCCTGGCGGTCTAGGGGTAAGGTGTCAGACTTCTATGCTGGCGGCCGGGGTTCAATCCTCGGTCCCGGCATGGATTTATTTGATTACCAAACCCTTCCTTCACCTATGGCAAGACATCTTGTGAATGTGGGGAATTCCAGGCCTCCACCGTGGTTCGGATGCCACGTTAAACTGTAGGTCCTTCATTCCATCTCGCAATCACCCTACTTTTTCACCTTAGCGTAAGTGCGTACAACCCGAACGAGTAGTAAGACCCGGTGCTAATAATAATAATAATAATTTAATAATGACCTCGGCACTGCATCAATAGGCCTATTATGTGCAGAAGTAAGTTATGTTATTCTGTCAACCGTCTAAGTTGGACGCTATGAAATGAATTAATGAGAGCTGCAGTAATCTTTAGATAGGAAACAACTACAGGCATATTGACAGTTTCAAAATCTACCAAAACCATTTTCATATATTTATACGTCTAGTCAAGTGATCTACAGCTGTCACATTAGAGTGGAATATCAATAGGCAATCTATAAAATAACTCTAATAACATAGCTAGATGTTATCAAAACTTTTTTTTCGCAATGCATCAAGCGTCCCGTTAAAGTTATACGCCTATGTACTTATTAAGCTAAAGGTTTTAGGGATTATGGAGGTTATATTAATAGGAAGTATACCCGAATTTGAATGGCGAAAGAGTGGAAAGCCATTTAGTAAAAACTTCCCTCAATACACTCGACCGAGATTCAAACCTCAATCTCCCTTACATCAGCAGCCTAGTCTAATGCTAGAGTGACACGTTAGACCACATGGCCACCAAAGCAGGTGTTATCAATACTAATCGCGAAAGTAATAGTTTGTATCTTATAAATGTTTTATTCCTGCAAGGATCCTTTAGTAGACAGGCCTGCGATCCATGTGAAATTTACTAAACATTATATTATTTCGTTGAAACAGAGTGTACAGATAAAAAAAACACTTGACAATAGCTTTTCTTATTACATTAAACACCTTTTTTAAATCCTTACCAGATCCAAGTGATATTTCAATTAAATTCACCAATCCTAAAGAAATGTTGACCCACTGGCTTAGTGTGAAATCCGAACTGGTCATTTTATTCTCTTTTAAAATGTTGTAGCCATTTTACACCATATACGGACAAAGAGTGAATGGCGTCAACTTTTATCTCGTGAAGGGTGATTCAACACTAGCGAGTGATAAACTAAACAACTCAGAACAACCCCTTGTTAGTGCAACCCTTCGCGATACGGAGTGTGAATAACTCACCCCTGGGTCTTGACCCATGTACTGGGGGTCGTCTAGAAAGAAAATGAGGGTAAATTTACGTCCGTACTTCGAGGGAAATGAAACTTAATAAGGGTGGACGAATGCAAAACTTGAACTATTAATAACTGCCCATTTATACAAAGATTTTGTATGATAATTAAGGTTTCATAAAAAACAAAATTCAAAGGCGAGTAAATTAAATTTTGTTTTGCAAATTATCTAAATGTAGTTAGAAAAAAGATTTAACATATACATTTGATTTAATTTTAAAATAATATATACAAATTAAGTAAATATTTAAATTTAAATGACTGTGAGAATATATTAAACTAATTCAAACGCAATCTTATTAAAAATGCCCCATTGGTGATAAAGAATAAATTTGACCTAGGCCTAGTAAGTTATGTTTTGTTGTTTAAAATAAAGTTTAAATTTATTTATAATTCATGTTTTTCTTATTTTAATGTTGAAGTACTGAAGCTATTTAAAGGTAAAATAAGAAATAGATTAATATTCTCTTTGTTATTACTTCACTACGCTCTTGTAAAACATTATAGTTATATCGTTGTTACAGTTATTTATTTTTAATCCACGTGATTAGTAAATCCTATTGGATTATAGCTGATGCTAATGAATATACATGCTACATAAATTTGGGCTCATCCTTAGTAAATATCCACGCACTAGGGTATGTAGTGAAGTATTAGTTATAATGTTACAAGCAAAGTTAGTTTGTAAGTAACGGGATGATATAACATTTGTTGTTTTAGACAGTTCATGTTAAATAGTCCAACAATAAAATACATTATTGAAGTGAGAACATTTGGATCCAAAGGTTGGTAGCTCTTATAAAAATAAGTACTCCAGTTACCCATTGAACTAAAGTAATAAATTTTACAACTAACGCATACAAAAAAAAGGAGACATTTTAAGAACTACTTTTAATGGTCTCACCAAACATGTATTGGACCTTGTGATATATATTGTAAACAAAATAATAATAATCTTAATAAGTGAACGATTTTTTTTCTTGAACTTGATTTAAAGTGTCAAGTTTGACCTCGCTTTGAAACTCTTAACAAAAAGAAAGGAGTGGCTATTATATCAATAGATGAAGACGTCAAGATGGATTCAACAGAGTGGAACAATAAACGTACCGTGGCTCTCATAAAGTATATCCTGAAAAGTTGTAGGAATACTTTTCTGAACGTCAGAAGCTACTGAAACAACGTGTGTATATATATATATATAAGATATACTAAGGTAGTTATAACGAGTTCCAATGTAAAACTATTGGCTCTGATTAAATAGTCAATATGTGAATATTATAAAAACTTATGTGTGAATGTAATATAGCCATTACAATGTTTAATGTGAATAAGAAAAAGGCAAGAGTTTCAAAACTAAGTTATTATGTGCAAAAATATTAACAACATAAGTAATCAAGTGAAAAAAAATACAATAATAATAATAATAATAATAATAATAATAATAATAAGATATTTGGGCTAAAACATGAACAGACAATTTAAAATTTAATAAAAATTGGAAAAATATTAAACACATCTCTTAACTATGTGTTTATGAGATTGAAAATCATTATAGTTCAGGAAATATCAATCATCTTGATTTTTATTTGAAGTGAGTATGAAAAAATAATAAAATTTAAGACTATAATCATGAACTATTTCTTATCTGGAATTAGTTTCCTTTCTCCTTTTGAAAAGGCCAAAAGCTGTATCTGCAACCATTTTGACTAGTCTCGATTATATGTATCGTCTTAAAAGACTTCATATGGAAGAAACTGTAAATAATTTATCAAAATTTATAATCTACTTACTATTTATTATTATTATTAGCACCGCGTCTTACTACCCGTTTAGGTTATACGCACTTACGCTAATGTGTAATGGCAGGGTGATTGTGAGATGAAATGAAGGACCTACAGCTTAACGTGGAATCCGAACCACGGTGGAGGCCTGCCTTTCCCCATATTCACAAGATGTCTTGTCAGAGGTGAAGGAAGGGTTCGGTAATCAGATATCTCCTTACTAAAAGTTACGATTTTCATAACAAAAAAGTAGTATGATAAATGTGTAGCATAGCTCACTTTTACACTAAAGCGACAATAGTTTTAAAAATAATTTCAACTATGTTTAAAAAAATGGAATTAGTATATTAAACACTTATTTACTTTTGAATATTTGAGACGTTATGTAAACTTGAACATTGGTGGTTCCTGCGGTAAAGTGTTCGCCTCAATGACCCGACTCAAACCCAGCCGATGTCGACAGATTGTTTTCCGAGCGATGAAAATACGTTGCACAAATTATTTCAAAAGAGAAGCAAAGCCGTGGATCCCATGTCGGTTGTGGTGTACAAACGATAACTAGGAGGTATATTAGATACCTTTCCGACCAAATATGTAGGCTGTTTCTTGTACACTCATAGAAATTTTGTACTTAAGGTATTTGTAAACTATCACGATTTGACGAATTCTTAAGTAAATTTGCTTTCTCCCAGATGGAGTGGGCGAGAGTCACTAACAGGCATAAGGGCCGATTGTGAGCAATTGCTCCTTCAGAGGGATGAGGTAACATGTCAGGACCAGCTGTTCATAAACTCATAAAGTAAACTTATACCAAGGGCCAGTTTCATAGTCAATTTTAGTACGCCTCAAGTGTGGCGCTACACTAAGTACATGACGACACCTACCTAAACTCGAATGGAATGGGCCGTTCTCTCATAGGAAACTGGCCCATTCCATTCGAGTTTAGGTCGGTGACGTCATGTACTTAGTGTAGCGCCGTACTTGAAGCGTACTAAATTTGACTATGGAACTGGCCCTAAGAGTAAGTAAAACTACAAATTATGGATTTTATCAACTTTAAAAAAATTGTACCGGTATCAGTGGGCGTGCGGACTACGTCATAAATTTCCCCTGGTTTTATTTTTTGGTGATGATAATGTCAAGGTTCGATTACCAGTCAGATCGACTGAAGATTTTTTTTCACCAAAATTATTTCTTCCTCTCATTCCACATATGTGTAGGTAAATAGGAACCTTAGAAATGTTAACCTTTCCTATCCGAACACAATTATTTTAAATCAATGCGTATATTCAGAATGTGTAGTAAAACTTGGCGAAAAAAAATTGCTTAATTTACTTTTGTTATATGTTACAAACATTTAGTTTGATTTAAAAAGAGTTTAGCTACCTCTGGCGGCATTGTATGCCATTTTATGTTGCAGAAAAGAACTTTTAGTTTAATTCATATTGAGGTTCGGTACGTTTACACCACCCTTAGAATGTTAAGCCTTTTAGAAGACGCAGCGAAAGCACGTCTTCTATTTAAAATCAAGCCCCTTAAAATTTTCTCGTGTTGGCTTCTCTCTAATGGCACTAAACATACTTTTACGATAGTTGTTAAATGAGTTTTCTACCTAATCAAATAATTAATTTTGAGGTTAGTATGTTTATTAAATTTCACCTACGAAAACTATTTTAACGGGGTAAAGAGCGCCAAAGCTCACTTCTCTCTCCCCCCCTCCCCCAAATTCTATTATAACTTAAGTACATTAGACGTAATGAATGTGAAACTTTTAATAAGTTTAACGGAGACCTTTAAACTTGATTAAAGTGTGGATTGTTAAAGACCAACTAAAAGTTTAAATATCGACCAGTACCAATCGATGTGTCTTGTATGTTTACATGGTTCAACTTCAAGTCTCGTAGTAGCTGGATTTATCCCGTTAATAGTCGAAAACATCTTAAATTTGTGTACTAGTTCGCACATAGTAAAATAACCCAAATTTTGTCAACTTGTTTGTCATATTAAAACATATTTATTTAAAAATACTTGCGTTTGATAAGTATTTTTTGTGTGAGGTGTTAATCGTGATCTGAAACCAGTTTGTAAATGTTTTGATGAGTGCTGACCATAAAACTTTGCTTAAAAAGTGCAATTTAAATGCCTATTAATTAAGTAATCATAGCCATGTAATTTTTTTTAAAGATACGTATATGTTACTACTTCAAATTATTATTCTGTACAAAACTGTTTTTTTTTTTTTCAATAAACTGTTCGAGGAGAAACAAACCAAACCAAAGTTTTCATGCGTCAAAAAGGTTCAAACCTTTGGCCTCTAGGGATAAAAAAACAAGTCTTACCTATTGGATTATTATTATTATTATTATTAATATTAGCATCGCGTCTTACTACACGTTCGGGTTATACGCACTTACGCTAATGTGTAATGGTAGGGTGAATGTGAGATGAAATGGAGGACCTACAGTTTAACGTGGAATCCGAACCACGGTGGAGGCCTGGCATTCCCCACATTCACAAGTTGACATGTCAGAGGTGAAGGAAGGGTTTGGTAATCAGATAAATTTATGCCGGTACCGGGGATTGAACCCCGGCCGCCAGCGTGGAAGTCTGACACCTTACCCCTAGACCGCCAGGTCACCCTATTGGAATATTCAAATCTGATTCCAAAAGAAATGGTGGAGTTATCATACAAGTTAAATAATATTAATATTTAGCACCGCCTCTTAATACCCGTTCGGTCTATACGCTTTAAGTACTAACCACGCTAATGTATTAGAAACTGGGAAGGGTGAATTAGAGGAAGTGAACCCGCATTTGCGTGGAGGAAGAGTGGAAAACCATTTAGGAAAAACCACCCCCAGTTCATCCGACCGAGATTCGAACCTCGATCTCCTCGTCCTCAGCAGTCGAGCCCAACACGACAAGCGCGTTAGCCAACTACGCCACCGAGGTTGGTTACAAGTAAAATAGATTGAAAGAGATAAAAGAGGAGAATAAGAAAGAATCGGAAGATTAAAAAGAGAAAAAAAGGTGGGGAAATATAATAATTACAGTACTTTTGTTCACACTTGTGAATGAATGATTACCTTACCTTCCTCCCGCCCCCTTTTGAGTCATCGTCCCTTTTACTCACACAGCTTTACCATAGTCAGATGACATCACAAGCTGAATGAAACAAGACATAGAATGTGTCTTTTGGTTACACTAAAACAATAGGCATACGTAGTGCTACGTTTTATGTCCGACGTGTGTATGTGTTTATAGTGGCCCCTAAGTCTGAGTGTATTATTTAAGTGATGAAGTAACTGAGCAGTGCCCATGTTACACGTCATGTTTATAAACAAAACAATAATAAACAGTTTAAATGTTTATAAAATAACTATGTATGGCTCTATAAATCAATCCCTTTTCATAACAGGTGAACGCTGTGTGTTCTTATTTTAAACAAGGCAGTGAATGAAGCTATGAATTATGTGTGTGTGAATAATTCATGGTTAGAATACACGTTTATAGTTGTGGGAATATCTAACCAATTATCTAATTAGCTTCTATGTGAGAGCATTTATTACAATTAGCACGCTTTGAGGATATTTAAAAAAACATTTCAATTGTATTTATGATGAAATCCTATCAAAAATAGTATTTAGTATTAACACATATAGAATAACTACCCATTTTATTTTATATTCCGAATCACCAAACGTTAATTAATTTATAAACTAAAATTTTAAAAATTATTATTATATTAGTCAAAGTGTACTATAAAAGTGTGAAATTTTGAGGTGTAGTCATTTATTCCCCAAAACATGTAAGAATAATTGTTTATGCAACGTAAATTTATAAACAAGTTACGCCCTTTCAACCAGAATAGACTATAAAAAGTCATAACATGGTTCCTTTAATCACTTTTTGGAAGAAGGTAACCCTATAGGCTATATAAATGTTAGTTTATTTAAATAGGCTTTTACTCAATGCTTTGCGCATCTACTGATTGCACACGAGCAAAAGGCTTAACAGCAAATTTCAAAATGGCCATTTTTAATATTATAGGACTGGATACTTAAATGGGCAATTCAACATAAACTGTGCAATTCTAAAATAAAAATGCATTTCTAAATAGGGAAAAGAGTGAACAAGCATAATATGACAAAATGTAATTAACTAAATGGGAAATAAATTTGTTTCTTTACATTATATCTTATTAGTTTTAATTCTCAACATTCATAGGTAGTATCTTTTTATCTAAAAGAGTTGACCTAGTAAAATATTTAAAGTACGTAGTACTGCACAGTTGTAGAAACATTTTCATGTAGTATATAAAAGCTTGGAACAAAATATTTAAAAAATAAATTATTGTAAACTATCTTCAAATGGTTTTTAAGGATAAAACTATAATATATATCATGAAAAACTATTTCTATAAGCCTATTTTGAATTCTATCGTAATGGTAATTTTCAAAATTATTGAAATTTTCTAAAATGTATAAGTAAATTAATTTATTTATCTTACAAAACCAACCAACATTATTTATTATCATGTGAAATTATCTTTAAATACCAATTCTGAACAAAATCGTTTGATTAATTTTCAATACAATTTCAACTTTAAAAAACTCAGTAGTTAGCTAACTATAAATAAATTAATTTAAAAATTATAAATATAGCAATTTAACTATTTATAATGTAAAAAACTTAAATGTGACCAAGTTTGAACCAAATCGCTAAAGCTATTTCTTAAAATACAATTTAAAAAATATAGTTTTTAATAAACTAGGTGTCCTTAAATAAATATTCATCCACAAAGAGAAGTTAAAATACAGTATTGTTTGGCATGTCAAAAATTCTTCAGATATTTATTTTCAACAAAATCTTTAAGGCAGTTTTCGAAATATTTAAGATTTTCTAAGATAATTTATTATTAAACTACTTTTAACAAATGTTTACCCAAAATACGAGTGAACTGTGTTATTGGCGTATAACTTGGAACAGGTAGTAAGTAGTAACCCGTGGGACTAACAAAACTTTTTTCAATAAAAAAACTCACCATAAATCAATTTTAGATAAAATTGGTAGGGCCTATAACCATTTATAAAAAAAATTGTAATCTAAAAAAACAACTCACCGGTATTCTAGGTACCGGTACCCCTAATTTGAGTGATTAGGGTCAAAATCAAAAATATATACGCCATCAACCCGTTTCAGATTTGTAGCCAGTAATAGACAGTCACTCATGGGAGACACATAATTATAAAATCCAATTTTGGGTTCGTACATGCATAAAACTATAGATTCTCATAAACTCGAGGTCGAAAATATTCAAGATCACAGCGTCTTCTTTTGATATTAGAAAGTAAAAATTCTTATATAATCCTCTACATAAGATCAATACCAAACTAAAGCACTAGTTATTGATGCACAAGGTCAACGTTTATGGAATAATCTATATTTGAATCTTGATTGGGTGCATGTGTGATTTTTTTAAATTCTTAATTATTAGTTAGCAGCGTTCTCTGTCCATCCATTCCATTCTAGAGTCAATTACAATTCTCCAATCAACCCGCCTCATGAGGATTGAGCAGTTAATCCAGTTTTAGTAGCCGTTCGGGCTATACGCTTATTTAATAATCACGCTAATGGTTTTAGGGATTAGGAATGTTATATATAGATGAAGTGTATCCGCATTTGGATGGAGAGAGTTTAACACTATTTTAGAAAACCCTCCCTAGGTACTACCGACCGAGATTCTAACTTTGATCTGCCTCTCATCATTGGTCTAGTCCACTGCGAGATTAGCGCCTTTGACCATGCTGCCACCGAAGTGGGTAATCCGTTTGTTAAAATGTATTGTAACCAAACAAAAACGTGCGCTACTACTTTTACTTATAAAAAATATTATAGGATTTGAAGTGGTGGCGGAGGGATGTTAATGTGTTGACTGTTTCCAATTCTCGTGGAAAAAAATAGAAATGTGCCTTACAAGCTCAAAGTAAAATAGTTTTTAAATACGAATATAATTTATTTTAATGATAGTTTACTTATCTGCTTGAGTCAGTACCTTTCTCGGTTAAATAAATCAACTATTTTGTTTTATTATGATTTATCAAGTGTTATTTTATCTTAAAATTAGTAGGACACATATAATCATATTAGATAAATTTAAATCTTTTATTAAGTAAATGCTTTTGAGGATATTTTAATTTACAAGTTTAAAAAAAATTGATTTAATCGTAAGACGTATCGTAGGAATTAATATTTAAAAACGGTAGTCCTGTCATTAACGTTCAAGCTTATAATTTAATCACACTGTAACTACGAGTACTAACTAAATGGGACTATTTAATTTTTAATCTATAATTATTTTCAAGATAATTTTGGGAATTATTATATAATAGTGGCTTAATAAAAGTCAAATATAGCATTTATAATTTCATATGAGGGGTTAGTACACTTGTTCCCATTTAAGTAAATTAAAATTAAATATAAAATTACAGGAAAATACTCCTATAAAATAATATAATTTGAAAAAATAATTTTGAAAAGTATATTTCTTTAGTAAGGTAGTTCAGAGTTCAATCCTAGGTCCTGGAACAAATTTATCTGATTGCAGAGCCCTTCTTCCTTAACCTTTGGCAAGACGTGTATTAATAACCATTTGTGATTGTGTGGAATACCGGGCCTCCACCATGGTTCGGATCCCACGTTAAACTATAGGTCCTCTATTTCATCTCACAATCACCCTACCATTACACATTAGCTTAAGTGCATATTATAACCCGAACGGGTAGTAAGACTCATTGCTAATAAAAATAATAATATAGTAAGGTACACGAATACAAATGTCTTAAAGTAATAGTTGGAACCCTTGGGCGTTTAAAAGTCAAAAAAATTCAGAGACGTCAGTCAGACCCTAATGTTCAAATTTCTTCTCTAATCTCTTCCAGCTTGTTTTCAAACACTTTCCGCAGCAATTCCCCAACACTCAATAATTTCTCGTGAACACTGTTTTATCTCCATCTAACAGCCGCAAAAAACAATCACGAACTACGAAGTCTACTCCTTCCCCTAACACCAGTTGTTGTTTTTTGCGTGGGAATGTCGAAAAGAGTTAAAACAATCGTAGATTTTATCGTAAAATGTGTGTTGCGAGGAAGGAAAAAAATAGGGTAAGTTTATGCTAAGTCAATATTAAAATAAAACTTGTACAAACATATTCATGATTTAAAACAATAGCTGCCTGCGGCAAATATTATTCGCGTGAAGAGATATCAGCTCTAAGCTTGTGTGTCTGATATCTTTCCGGTTGTTTATTAACTTTTATAGAGGTTTTTATATTCACGGTATTAATATTAGTTGGTCTTATTTGATGGTCGGGTCTCGAATTCCAGCTAGGTGAATTGAAGCTTTTCTTAAGGTGATTTTCTACACTCCCTCAACAAATATAGATCAACATTTACCTACCTGATCCCTAGCCAATTATAATAAATATATCGGTAGACCGGACGGGTAGTAAGATGTAAAATGTACAGTTTAAAAAAAGCAGCTACTTGAAATTGTTAAGTTGTACCAACTTGGGAGTTAAATATTTGGTAAGTTTCATAGTTAAGTGACCGCTTCTGTGGTTTGTTGGTCAGAGCTCCTGGCTGCAGATACAGAAGTTTCGGGTTCGATCCTCGGGGCTTCTAGATTTTTCTGTTAAGCGGTGGATCTGAAAATGGGTCAAGTCAACCTCATGAGAACAAATTAATTAGGAGCTAATTGAATAAACAAGTAGCGGCTCAGGAATAGAAAATTGAAAATTAATGAAACCCTCTGTCAACAAAAGTTGACACTATCTTCGCTAGCATTCGGGAATCGGCCTGTATGTATATCTCGCTTGTGGGCTGATGCCACGGAGGGTTTTTTTTTAGAGTTCATAGTTGAGTGTATATAAAGAGGTGTAATCTTTTCATTCAAACGAATATGCTTTTCTAAGTGCACTAATTATTCCATCTAACAGGATGGCATTTAGGTTATTAATACTCTCCCTTTGTAAATGCTTATGTTTTGTCTTAAAACCAATCCGTACCGTGTATATAAATCTATCTTATTAAGAAGCCAACATCCATAAACCCATAATTAAATCTTTCTTAGTGAAAATGTTGAGTATACTTGCCCAAATATGCAAAGTTCAGATTGAAACAATCATACTGTTTAAAAAAAATAACTATTAAACACCGAAATTACCACGTGGTGAGACTCATTCAACTGGTTTCTTAACCCTGGGGGCATTTGACTATTACTAAACGAACTTTAAGTTATTCTTTTTGATGGATGGTTGATGGTGTTTTAATAGAGGCAAGGCGGTACAGCATGATACCATCTCCCAGTCCGTTTATGCGCGCAACACACTGATTTTAATCGATGAAATTGAATCAGAAAATTTGAGTTCATATACTTTTTGTATTTCATTTTGTTGTCTTGAAAACTATTAGTTACAGACTGCACCCACTTCGTGTCATGGTTTTGATGGATGATAGCGCGATGAAAACCTGAACGATGTTCTCTTGCGCTGGGAGATTGACTCTTATATCATGACCATCCATGTTCGATTCTCGGCTGAGAAAGATATTTTCCACGTGCGTCGTGTCTCTCTACATACCTACTCGAAATATCCAAACAATTGTTATGAATGTAGAGTGGATGAAACCGTATCAGTAATTGTGACCTTCTTATTGCAAGCATTCCAGAAAATGTGAAACTGACGCGTTTAACTATGTGTCCACCATTGTGGCTATGAGAGAGACTAAATAAGTGTATAACACGCACTATCAGGGTGTTCCCGGGTTAAACGGCTAAACTTAGGGAAGTAGTAGGGGATCAATAAAATGGCTCAAAATGTATTTTGGAGAGAATCTCATTTTCCGCTTCCTTTTCGCGTGAACCGCAAAAAACTTAATAACAGAGGTTCGTGGTAATGGCTTAATATCAATTTTCCTGGAAGATGTATCTGTCGTGCTGAACGGCTTGGCCTCTGTGTTCACCTGATTCAACGCCATTAGATTTTTTTTTTGTATGGGGAGCTCTCAAGCAAAATGTGTATGGAGTGCCTGTTATTGACCTTCAATCATTACGATAAAGGACAACACGAGCGTGTGACGAAAGAACAGTTGCACACTGTTGGTCGGCTACTCGTTTTGTCATTGATAGGTACAATGCTTGCCTTCGGACTGGAGACCGTCAATTTGAACAAAATAAATACAAATTAATTTAATATCTACCTATTTTGTTTTTATTTTGTTTTTTTTCTGTCTACGCAAAANATATTATGTTTTCGTATCAACGTTTTATTAAATATTATTAATTTCCGTTCATTCCTTGGTGTGAATGTCCTCCTCCCGAAGTGCTCTTAGTCTGCCACTGCTTTTTAGATAGCAAGTAACCCGCCTCGGTGGCGTAGTTGGCTAATGCGCTTGTCGTGTTGAGCCCGACAGCTGAGGAGGGGGAGATCGAGGTTCGAATCTCGGTCGGGTGAACTGGGGGTGGTTTTTCCTAAATGGTTTTCCACTCTCCCTCCACGCAAATGTGGGTTCACTTCCTTTAATCCAATCTTCCCAATTCCTAATCCATTAGAGTAATTAGTACTTAAAATCGTATAATCCGAACGGGTAGTAAGATGCGGCGCTAAATAATGATAATATACAGCAAGTAAAATACGTGAGTCACGACTTAATTAGTATTTATGTGGGGTGGCTCTAAGTTTGGACCTTGAGATCCACCGCCGTCCACACATAATTTTGTGTTAAGCTGAGGAGCTGTTCAAGAGGGTACTTTTGGCAACGAGGAGGGTTTGTTGCCATTAGAGCTTTGGTCGAAACAGGAGGTGTTGAGGGGTGGCGTGAGGGTCTGTGCTGGCATGGAACGTTTCCAGTGTAAGCAGAACTTGTTAGAACTGTACCTGTGATGTGTTCTCACCTACCTCGTTCCTCATTTGTCCAACCATAAGATAGGATATATTCTACACACTCAACATGGTAAACATATTTCCGTTGATAGCTGAACAATAAGAGTTCTACTTAATGACGAGAATTTATCACAGGTACAGCTTAAACTAACTCTGCCTTCCATGGCAACATTCCACGACACGACACTGGCAGGTGAACTCTGCGGAAAGTACAGGACTTGTCGAGGGACACTAGCGTCTCGTAGGATAAAATTAGGTAAGAAGCGAGTGGCCGAGGTTAGAGCATGATCTTGGAATGGTTATTTTATATTCAATACCACTGCCCTACTCAGTGTCGCATGGTTTAAGGCGTCAATCTCACAAATAACTGGAATGCCTAACGTGTAAGTAGAGGTTGGAATATCGACCACCGGCAAGTGGAGAAGGTTCTGCACAAGTGATGTGTTACTGTGGTTTTCCCTACCCTCTCCGCGCTAATTTGGGTGCATTTCCTCTAGACTACCTTTATAATTCTTACACCTTGAACCAAGACAAAGACTTAAATAATCGTATTATGAATGCAATAGTTAAAATAAATAGAACGACACAATGCATCATATTTTCTCATATAAGTATATTTAGTTTTTAACAAAATTTTCAAAATTAGGTTTTCATTCAGGCTTAAATATTTATTTATCTGAATAAAAGGTAGCCTATACAAAGTTACTCTATCATATAAAATACTCAGAAAGGTTTTGCATCTTGAACAAAATCGTTTAAAGATAAAAAATCAAATTTTCGAAAATTCCTTAAACAATTTTTTCTGCGAAATATCAATAGTTCTGGATAAGCTCTTACATTCCATATAAAACACTGCATCTAAAAATATATATATATATATTTTATAAAAATCTTCAATCCTAAAAAAAAAATCCATTTCCCCTTCATTTTATATCAAGAATTAAAATTTGCATCGAGAAAGTTTTCACAATTACGAAATTTTCTCCGTACGAGAAGCTGATTAAGAGAGACTTTGTAATTTGAGCCACGTGTAGGATTGGTCGAATGGATTGTGAGAAGGGCATCATAACAAACAAAAGAAAGAGTTCTCCATATAATAAGTGTATGAAAATATTAATTATTTTAAATTGCTTATATTTATATAAATAGCGCGTGTTAAGTCTATAATGGAATTATATTTAACTTTCTGTTGTCCGGTTAGAAAATGTATAGTTGGATAAAAATACGAACACATTTATTTATGGTGAAAAATATTTTAAAATTCTAATTGAATAGTTTTAAAAAAGTGAGTCTAAAAAGTTTCAAATATACATTACGTACACGATACTACTCTTTTTTTTTATTATTGATAAATATTTAAGTAAATGACAAAAATATATATTTTGTCGACCCTTATATATATATTTTCAACTAGACCTGTTGTTATTGTGAGAAATAAAACGTTATATTTTAATTAAAATATACTTTATATTAATAAATGACACCTGGACATGGGAATCAAGCCCAGGAATACTTCTGGATGGCTCAGTGGTTATAGCACTGGCGTACTAAACCACCCCAGGTCACATTCCCATGCCCAGTTGTAATTTTTCTATTTAAATAATATGATATTTAGATGGGGCTATAACCGTAATTAATAAATATAATATCTTGGATATTTAATCAATTAACTATAATATTACTAGCCATCGTATAAACTTACTTTCTTATCCAAATCACAATATTTGTAGTAAATCCCACAGACAATTCAGATCTTTTATAAATGAAAACCTTTGAACAAGAAGTTTTAAGGTCCATTAGCTTACATTTAGGATTCTTCTGTTGGTAGTTTTGGGGAGGAAAAATTACTGTCGATTGGTGAAAAAAGAATCTAGCGCTGAGTAAAATTCAGGTAATTATTCTAAATAAAGTATTTGCTGTCCCTCTTTGGAATAAGAAGTATAAAACTCCTGGAAATTAATCTAATTTATCCTGAACAAATAGGTACAATTTCCTAGTAGAGGTGGCTAGGTATTGTTTGGGACGTGAGAAAGGGTGTTTTATTGTTTTTATAGTAAAACATATTTATGGCCGAGATAAATCAAATATTATGTAAAAGTTGTCATTAAATTACAGGACATATAATAAAGAATTATTGAGGTCATCATGTGAAAAACATTAAACTATATTTCTACTGGAGATATATTTGATTAATTTTAACCAAAAAAGTTTTGCTACAAAAACTACAAAAAATATATTTTTTTCCCCATTTGATTTTCCTGCACTCTAACCTTAAATGTTCTAAGTCAATGATATTTTTAATCTATTATAACATAAGATTTTTTATTTATAGTAATAATGTGGATTTTTTTTTCAAAAAGGATTCAACTATTTAGTCTTTTGTTTAGAGATCTACACCTTTTTTTTAATAAAATCTATAACTCTTTATTAATATCGTAATTAAGTTCACCAAATAAAACTTGATATAAATGTATAAAAATTGTCTTCATACTATTTAAAATTTAATAAAATAGTATATCGTAGCACAATAGCAGTACTAAATATGATTGCATATAAAATGGCTTAAAACTCTATTTTAGCTCTCTGGGATCATTTATTTCACGTGTTATCATTGTAATCACTGTTATATTTTGCAATCGAATGTCAAAATATAAACCAGATATAGGGGTTGAAAGGGGAGGGGGCAGGGTTAAATGCTAGCTTACTAGTTGATCCCAATTGGCACCATATTTAGCACAGTGATAAACAAAGAGCTTGTAGAAAGCCAGTACTACCCCCTCGTAATAAACACTTAATTAATGCAACCAGAAATTGTAAATTATAGTGGGTAGAAATTTGCACGAAATTCATTTCGAACATACATGCACCCGTATCTACGTGCGTAGAATATCCTGGTGTATATATAAAATTATATACATATACGTGTGTGTGTGTGTGTGTGTCTGCTACACGAGAGCAACGTGGGTTAATTAAAGGAAATTATCTCATAGAAGGGATAGTGGGTTTAAGTAAATATTGAGATCTAAGAACGGTACAGTCTCTACATTATACTGTATAGAATACCAATATAGAGAGGGCTAAGAAATCATTGAGTTATTGTGAAGGCATTTTTTTCCAAACATATTTTTTGGAATTTATCGAGAAACAATTTCTAATAGTTCTCAGTAATGTGTAATTTTAACGTTATTTCTTCCTTTTTGTTTATGAAATATTGACTAATGGTTACATAATGTTATTTGTTAACATATTCCTTTTACTAGCTCTCTAGAAATACATTTATCAAGATCTCGGACTCATTTTTTTCTTATATAATCACGATATTTATGTCTCCGAGGGGCCGATGGAAAGTAAATAATTGGTACGCCGTCACCACACAGATATTGCCTCATTTTACAGAACTAAGTACACCTATGGTAGATGGTGCGTGACTATAAACTAAGTTAACGCTTGTCTTCGTGGCTGGATACTTACATATTTACACCAATTAATTAAGGATGAGTAAAGAAGTAACAAATATAAATGTAGCCGAATTTGTATAGAGCATGCTTGGAAAACTAGTCGGGGGTAGCGGGGGGATGGAGGACAATCCCTCAGTACAACCCGTCAGTACATAAAAGGGTAAAAGGTACAACTAAGTTAGCCCGTTTCCACTATTTAGTGCTCATGGAGGTATAAAGCAGGTCGTGATGCCCCTGGTTTGAGTCTCGGTGATGTAGGTGACCCTTTTTTTTAATATTTGAATACGAGCTCGTTTGCCAGCAGGAGGGGGTGGCAATCTTGGTGTTGGCAAAGGCCAATCGAGATAGACAGGTTCCACCGCATTTTAAACAAACTAAAAGGATTTAATTTGGTATTATATTTTTTAAACAAAGGATAAATAAATAAATATTCTGATAATTATTTAAAAGGCAATTTTCATATTCAGTCTTAGTGCGCCTCAAGTTCGGCGAATTAGGCCTACTAAATACAAGATGACACCTACCTATACCAGAATCGAATGGGCCAGTTTCAAATGCGAAACTGGTCTAATATATTAGAGCTTAGGTAGGAGTCTTGTATTTGGTATAGCACCACTTTACATGTCTGACTATGAAATTGACACATTCAATTCTGATATAGTTAAACGTCGTTTTGTATTAAATATAATTTAATTTAGCACCACGACTAAGTGAACCCGGATTTGCGCGGAGGGAGAGTGGAAAACCGTCTAGGATAAATCCCCTCCAGTTAACCCGACCGAGATTCGAGACTCAATCTCCTCGTCCTCAAAAGTTTAACTCAACATGAAACTTGCGTGTTAGCCAACTACGCCACCGAGGCGGGTTGATTTCGTATAAAGTCGCAATTAAGGCGTACTAAGTAAATAATGAATCTAATCCCAAGTTAACATTATTAAGATAATACACAGCAGAAAATGGTCAAGATTTTTTTTTAAATGGATATAATAAAAAGTCTAAAACTTACACACAAGGCTTTCTTAATCCCATCATCAGCTTTTTTTTAACCAGGTCACTAAGATGGGTAAAACTACGTGCTATAAATACAAAACAAATGCTCTAAAAAAATATTTATTTTTTTTCGACTAAAAGCTGAGTAGTGTTTTTTCTGCCATCAATAACTTTATTTTTTAGTTTTACAGCCCTCAATAAATCGCACAATGGCTTCCCCTCAAAACGACAAGTCTTTGTAATTCGTACCGCACTGTGCAATACTCGTCCTGAAGAAACTTAACCTCAAGCATCCCTTCACCCTTCTCAACACGATCCACTGTACGCATTGTAAACTTGGATAAAAAAAAAGTTTCTAAGGTCAGACACAATACTTCTCAAGACCTGAGTCAGTGACCATGTGTTCTAACGCGCTACTAAAGTGTTAGACTAGACTGCTGAGGACTGGGAGATCGAGGTTCAATCCCAGTTTAATGCACTGAGGGTGTTTTTTCCTAAATGGTTTTTAACCCTCCTTCCACGCAGATGTGGGTGCGCTACCTCTCAATTAACTCTTCCTAATCCCTCAAACATTAGTGTAATTAGTATGCAGTCGTATAATCCGAATGACTAGTGAAACTAGGTGCTAAAGAATAAATCTCAAAACAATCACATTTTAAGTAGTTCTCACTTTTGTTGATTTTATTAATTTTCACTTTGGGTTAAAATTATTATAATACTTAATTAGATTAATCATGAATCGGTGGGCACGAGGATGGAAGCGTCAAACTCGTTTAGTCTGGTTCTTCGGTGATGGGAAGGTGGGGTTTAGAATCTAGATCGGGTTTGCTAAGGAATTATTTTTTTACAATTATAATTTATCTTTCTCACTCCACAAACACGCTGGTACGTTTTACTTCAAAGTTTACCTTCCTCATCCCTACCCCAATTATACAGTATATTTAATGCAGACAGCATGAACGAGTAATTGAATGCTGTGTAGATATACAGTGGCCTACACTTAGTTTTACCCTGAAAGCTAGCTCAGTCTTATAACCTGCGCTATATATACATATTAACAACACGTCATATTACTCATTCAATTAATTCGCTTATATACTAATTACGCTAATGGTTTTAGGGATTAAGGTGGTTATATTTAGAAGAAATTTACCAACATTTGGTGGAAGGAGAGTGTAAAAACCATTTTTTAAATCCTTTTGGAAAAAACAACAACTTTAGTACTCTCGGGCCCAAATTCTAACCTTGATCTTCCCTCCCCCCTCCCCCCAATCGACAGTATAGTCTACTGCGAGAGTAGCACGATAGAACATTTGGCCACGGAAGCTGATATATATATATATATATATATAAAGTTCATACGACATATACCTGTCATCATTTGAAAGTGACGCATTAGACTATTTATTAGCTAATCCTTCCCCCCTTCTAAGGAACCACTTATTATTTTTCTTATTAGCATAAAAATTGCACACGTGTAAGACCAGTTGCTAGAAATGATTCCTCTTTTTCTACAGTAGTAATAATAAAATAGAATATGTTTTATCAAACATAATTAAGTTAAGTACACAAAATTTTACATTTTAAACATGAGTCCCATAATTAGATCTTAACGCATGTTCTCTATGCATACAAAGTTTTTTATGGGTAAACTTTATAATTAGATTTTGTGTGTTTAAATATATTTAAATTATTAAAATATATTATAAATTTAAATATATATATATTTAATTATTATTTACAAAATGTTAGCATGTACCACAAAATTGGAGGAGCAGTAAATCAGGTGTAGCGTTTCGCGTCAAAGCAAAGATATACTGTGGTATTGTTCTGTCGATATTGCAATATGGGTCCTAACTCTTACAACCATTATTTATAGCTCTCATTCTCTTAAACATTGACATAAGTCATTGGAGCAAGGGTTGTAAAAAAAAAGAGTATTTCTCTAGATCTTTAAAAAAAATAGCTTTGACATTGGAGGGTTTTATGGGTTTATACTAGTTTGTCTGTCGGCTAAGGATGAGGGTAGGGTTTATTTATCGGTCACCAAAACCATATAGTTTAGTTGTTTTTTTCTTTAGCTAAATGCACTTTGGATTTTTGTTGTTGGTATCAACATCTAAAAAAAAAAGGCATTGTTCTTATAAGGGCGTTTTAGTGGAATGCCATGGTCAATTTTGAAAGTTGTATACAATTGTTTACTTACGTTTTGTGTTCATAAAAGGGTAAATGTTACGTTTATTTCTCTCTTTTTTTGTGTGAGAAAGAGGTTGGTTATCTTATTGTTGTGTATGGTTTTTTTGTGGGGTGGGGGTGGGGGGTGAATCGTTGTAGGGGTTGTTGAAGGTTTGAGTTTGGTCAAGAAATGTGTTGAGTTTCATTTTTTAGTATGTTTTGCCAACAAGTACGTTGAGTTTATATTTCGTGATGTAGGCTACATCGGTGCACACGGTTTATAACTATATTTTAATTTTCACTTGCCAACTAATTTGCTGAAATGAGAACAGTTTCAAGCTATTTCTAGTTAATTACCGACATTACGCGCTTGCTAGTAGAGAAGATTAGTAAAGGAAGAGTGACTAATATGTAGTCTAAAGTTTTGTTATATATATATAAAAAAAAATTCGATCGTGAGAGTTTCTGTGGACCTTCAAAACTTCATCGTCTGGTTTCCCTCAACTTGTTATAATTACTTTGAAGGTAATTACAGAAATGTTTTCTAAGTTATGTTTTGAGTTTTACATTTAACAATTTAGATTAAATGGTTTTAGAAAATAGTTTTCAGTAGACCTTATTCAGAAGCTTACAAATAACTTATTACTTACATTTATGTCATTGCATTTCAAGTGAGCCAAAATATGTTCAGTTAACTAATAATTTCAAATATTTATAATGACAACTAATTTTGACCAAAGTAGTTTGTTTTTTAATTTAATTTGTCTTTAATTCCTCGAATGGTATGTTGAAAAATATTAGTATTAATAATATGTTTAGATAAATTAAACAAACAAACAATGCAAAACTTAACTAAATATTTGGATTATTTCATTTTTCAACTTTCATAAATTTTTTCTATGACTTATTATAACTATTAAAATAAACCATTGTAAAATAATAAATCATATTGTACATCATCATTATTATAATCTTTTATGCCCATACAAGAATAAAAATTAATGTTTGACAAGTATTTGCTATTTTTTGAGGCTTATAAGAATTTTGTTGTATTCATAGATATAGAACGTTTAAGAGGCTAGAAGAACTATTTTAGATAAGGTCCATAACTATGTCCAGTATTATTATACCAACGCAATTATTAAACGTCTTAATTCTAGTACCTAATTGTTGTACTATCTTCAATCATCAACGTCCATTACATATTATTATTATTATTATTATTATTATTATTATCATCGCATCTTACTACCCGTTCGGGTTATACGCACTTACGCAAATGTGAATGGTAGGGTGATTGTAAGAGGAAATGGAGGACCTACAGCTTAACGTGGGATTCGAACCACGGTGGAGGCCTGGCATTCCACACATTCACAAGTTGTAATACACGTCTTGTCAGAGGTGAAGGAAGGGTTTGGCAATCAGATAAATCTGTGTTGGGACCAAGGATTGAACCCCGGACCACCAGCACAGAAGTCTGACACCTTACCCCTCAATCACCAGGTCACCCATAATGTTTCTGAACCCATATATGTAAACGATATACACTATATTAATGAGTATATGAATCTTTACCATTTAAATAGGCTTTTATATTAGTAGACAGATTTATTAAACTAATAATTGAAGCAGTGACATTTTTTTTCTGTCTGTTTTTATCTATGCAATAAATTTGTCACCTTTTCTTTCTCTCTCTATGTAGTACTTCTGGGAAGTAGTGTGTGCAAAGTTGACCAAAATATTGCCGCGAACTTAATACATCAATAAGTATATGCTTTTCACATTAAAATAGGCTCATTTAAAAGTATTTCAGTGTAGAATCCCCGGAGGATACAGTGAAGAGATTCCCTGCATTTAATCTGCCATTTGTTTCCACAATAATGCAGGTGCACTTCTTCTAAATCACCTTTCTCATACCAATCTTTAGATAAAGCCGCTAATAATAATAATAATTTTAAAAATCCTGTTTATGATGGTTTTAAACCCGGGTCTTACTTATACTACATTCTATAGGAGCCATAGCACACGTTTAAGTGCATATTAGGTAATAATTACATTGCCTTGTAAGGAAAAATAAACTAATTTACTTCACAATAAGGTTGAAGCATCGTTTCGCTTAATAGGCGACAACTTTAAGGATGGAGTATATCATTTTACAAACCACCTGACCGCTCACAATAAATTGGCAATTGAATTGGTTTTTAAAGAATATCAACAACAAATTCAAAGTAGGCATTTGTTTTATAGTAAGACTTAAAGGCAATATAGGAATACCCACAACGAATGAAAGAGATTGTGTGGTGTGTTTTCGCTTGTTTTAGAACAAATTTTTTTACACGTAGTACTCGTAAACCAAATATTCGTGCTCGATATTTATATCATACAAGCCTACTTAACATAAAAACTCCCTATGTTTATTGAATTATAATTTGAACGTTGATAACGGTCTAAAAACTGTAAAAGAATTGCCTTTAGGATTATACGCAAATAAACTAATTACGATAGTGTGTTTAAGTATGAGGTAGGTTACATTTATATGGCCTATAACCACAAAATCGCGTGTAGTGAGAGTTGAAAACCGTTTAGGCAAACACACCGGGGATTAGAACCTTAATTTCCCCAGCATCTGTGGTCCGATCTTTGTGAGAGTGACACCATAGAACATTCGAGCAACGAAGGGGATTAAGACATTGTTTATCAACTGTTTTGACGTCACAGCGTTGGCAAAAAAAAAATTTATATTCTGGCGTTATAGACAGAATCTACTGGTTTGTTGCCATGAAAAACTATCAAAGCTACCCCCAATTCTACAGTAGCCCCGTGGCTTCTTTGGTACTGACTGACAGTTCACAGCTGACTTCTTACAGTCAACATTTAGGTATATACCTAAATACAATATACATAATTTGGTCTAGTATTTTGTCAAAGCTGTCAGCTGTCAGTCAGCACCAAAGAAGCCATGGGGCTACTGTAGCTGGACTACTTGTTATTCTTTTACTGGGAGATTGGTTGACTTCTGAAAGTAGTTTATATATACGACCTTTAGAATGATTACTTATGTACTAACGTTTTAGGCAGTAGTTTGTCGTGGAGTGTTGTTAGGTTAAACAGATCTGATTAAAACTGAAACATGTTTTCAACCACTCGGTCCTCATTTGATCAATCATAATATTAAGATCTGCCCTACGTACCGTACCTCATATGGAAATGTATGTCCATTGAATCCTGATCAGTGATTGTCATACTGAGTGATAAGAACAAGTTATATTTAAAGTCGCAACATACTGTACTTAATCTTGATGGATATTTTGATGTTAATTTATTTGGATAGTCCTTGGAGACGTTTGAAGCCTGGTATAACTTACTCCATAAGCTCCTTATCCATATAACATAGTCCTGAGTTTGTATTTTTTTAAATTTTGGTAAAATAGTATATACCTATGTTTAAGTAGAAGAGTTTTTCCAATAAAATTCATATCAGTAAATTCTATAATCATCCACAGAACTTTATCAATTGATTTTCTGTTTAATATTTAGTTAAAATAACTGTACTCCTAACATATTATAAGGTTTCTGGGATGTAATCAAAGGCATATAGATTAAAATAAGGTACATTCAGAAAATGATGACCGTTTTCTTTGTTCCGATTAAAAATTTAATTTCAATTTGCATGTCAATTTTCATCTAACCTGCAATGTGTTCTCATTAGCCGTACGTAGCCGCAATCCTTAATAAACTTTAAAGTTGATACAACGTATGTGGGTTACTACGGACATAAACATTTTTTTTTTTGTGGACAGAAAAATATTTTATTGAGGTGTAGATATCATACAAGCCTACTTAACATAAAAACTCCCTATGTTTATTGAATTATAATTTGAACGTTGATAACGGTCTAAAAACTGTAATGAATTGCCGTTCGGATTATACGCAAATAAACTAATTACGATAGTGTGTTAAGTATGAGTGAGGTTAAATTTAAATGGCCTATAACCACAAAATCGCGTGGAGTGAGAGTTGAAAACCGTTTAGGCAAACACACCGGGGATTAGAACCTTAATTTCCCCAGCATCTGCGGTCCGATCTTTGTGAGAGTGACACCATAGAACATTCGAGCAACGAAAGGGATTTATACATTGTTGATCAACTGTTTTGACGTCACAGCGTTAGCAAAAAAAAATTATATTCTGGCGTAATAGACAGAATCTACTGGTTTGTTGCCATGAAAAACTATCAAAGCTACCCCGGATTCTACAGTAGCCCCGTGGCTTCTTTGGTGCTGACTGACGGTTCACTGCTGACTTCTTACAGTCAACATTTAGGTATATACATAAATACAATATACATAATTTGCTCTGGTATTTTTTCAAAGCTGTCAGCTGTCAGTCAGCACCAAAGAAGCCATGGGGCTACTGTAGCTGGACTGCTTGTTATTCTTTTACTGGGAGATTGGTTGACTTCCGAAAGTAGTTTATATATACGACCTTTAGAATGATTACTTATGTACTAATGTTTTAGGCAGTAGCTTGTCGTGGAGTGTTGTAAGGTTAAACAGATCTTATTAAAATTGAAATATGTTCTCAACCACTCGGTCCTCATTTGATCAATCATAATATTAAGATCTGCACTACGTACCGTACCTCATATGGAAATGTACGTTCATTGAATCCTAATCAGTGAGTGTCATACTGAGTGATGAGAACAAGTTATATTTAATGTCGCAACATACTGTACTTAACCTTGATGGATATTTTGATGTTAATTTATTTGGATTCAAAGGATTGCCTCTCCGTAGAAGTCCGTAATGATAGTCCTTGGAGACGTTTGAAGCCTGGTATAACTTATTTCATTAGCTCCTTATCCATATAACATAGTCCTGAGTTTGTATTTTTTTTTAAATTTTGGTAAAATAGTATATACTTATGTTTAAGTAGAATAGTTTTTCCAATAAAATTCATATCAGTAAATTCTATAATCAATCACAGAATTTTATCAATTGATTTTATGTTTAATATTTAGTTAAAATAAGTGTTGTCCTAACATATTATAAGGTTTCTGGGGTGTAATAAAAGGCATATAGATTAAAATAGAATAAGGTACGCTCAGAAAATGGTGACTTTTCTTTGTTACCATTGAAAATTTAATTTCAATTTGCATGTCAATTTTCATCTAACCAGCAATGTGTTCTCATTAGCCGTACATAGCTGCAATCCTTAATAAATTTTAAAGTTGATACAACGTATGTGGGTTACTACGGACATAAAAATATTTTTTTTGTGGACAGAAAAATATTTTATTGAGGGGTAGATCTCTTTACAGAGACTTCTTGACATACATATACGAAGTATGTGGACAGGGCTCAAGTTAATTAAATTCCCACGAACTATTTGAAAACCACGGACTACGCACTTTATGGAAACGTACTATATAGATGGGGTTTAACTTGATCCTATTTCTACAAACTCTTACAAAGTATGAACTAAGATATGAACCCTGGACCCTGAGCCCACATCGATCTACAACTGTATGATTGACCTCTTGTGAATTAGCTCATTTACCACGGATAAGGGCAAGTTTTATAGTTAGTTTAGTAAGCTTTGAGTAAGGCTCAATACTTAACATAGTACGACACCTGTCTTGACCAGAAGATAATTGGCCAATTACATATGCAAAAGCGCGACCTGGTGGTCTAGGGGTAAGGTGTCAGACATCTGTGCTGGGGTCCGAGGATCAATCCTCAGCCCCGGCACAGATTTATCTGATTATCAAACCCTTCCTTCACCTCTGACAAGACGTGTATTAATCACAACTTGTGAATGTCAGGAATG
>CABFOW010000956.1:68078-128456 GCA_902141385.1 Timema californicum
GAGTTTCTTTATGCTTTACGTTATGTATGTCTTATCATTAGTATTATGTGTAAAAAAAATTTGATAGCGGTTAAAAAAACGAAGGGTAGAGGGGGAAAAGGAGGCGTCACACTAAACACATTATCCAGGACAATAATTTGTATATATTTATATCCTAAACCCGATGAGAACCCCAGTAAAAGAATGGTATCATGATTGAATAACGGATGTAATCACCACCTTAATTCGAGTTAAAAACTGTGCTTTCAACCTTTATTTCCCCTGTAACCTTCGAATTATTAAGTTTGAAATGTGTAATATTTATTTAAATATTTCAAATTTCTTCATATTTTCTAGATGTTTTCTCCTTCCTTCGAAATGTTTCGAGAGTGCGACGGTGATTGCGAGTTTTTAAGTCAAAGCAAAAGAGACTTTTGACATTTCGAAACTTTGCACACCATTGTAAGTCATATTTAACTCGAAATTGTGCAATTTCGGGGAATATTCAAACAAAAAATGACCTGTGTTCTTGGTTGTTTCACCAAGCAGAAATTCACATTACTTATTTATTATTAATAAATGCTCCTTTAGTTTACCCTGTGAGATAGCTTACCTCGCATTATTCCAACATGGTAGGCCTATAGCTCTTTTTATCACTGCGTCTTACTTCTTGTTTAGGTTATACAAATATATGATAATTACTCTAATAAGGTAGGGGTGAAGAAGGAAGCATTTTAAAGGTAATCTACCCGCATAAGTGTGGGACACAATTCAGGGAATAAAAACATCTTTAGTAGGCTTGATCGTGATTCAAACTCCGACCTCTAAGTCATTAGCAGGCCAGTCTGACATAGTCACGACAAATCACTACATAAATAGCGACTCGTTTTAACTACCGAAAATGTAACCATGACTTAAGTTAGTAGCTAGAGAACGTGCCGTCAAGGAAAGTCTTTGAAGCAAGTGATATAAATAATAGCCTATATATTTATAAGCAGACAATAGGTAATTGTTCTTCACATGAAAGTGCAAGTAACAAGCCGTGTTATTTCAGGATCAAAGGTCAGCTATATACACTGCCGTAAATGGTATCTACTATTAAAGTGTGGACTACACACTCGCCACTTCTTCTCTCGGGAGGGCCTTATATCAGCCTCACGCCTGCGATATTAAAATGTCCGGCGCTAGTAGTAATGAGCCGGCAGTACACTCGCTACAAATTTAAATGGAGGTTTTACATTTTGAGTTAATTATAGGCCTATATTACTGTTAGAGATGAAAATGTTCCAGCAAACCTTTCTACAGAGGTGGCTTGCCTGGTTTATTAAGTAGTTGAAAGGACTTATTTAGAGAAGGTAAAACCCTAGAGCCTTATATATATATATACAGGTCTTTATGTGCAAATATATAAACATATATAAAGCTATTAAAAAGTGTTGGGGGACGAGTATGTTTGGGTGTGGAAAAGGGGGGACGTGGAGGGAATTTTTTATAGAATATTATTAAAAAGTGTTGGGGGACGAGTATGTTTGGGTGTGGAAAAGGGGGGACGTGGAGGGAATTTTTTATATAATATTTAAGGTTATCTTAAAAGCGTTTAAATTAGTTTATTATATACTGAAACTGAAAAAAAAGACCATTAGAAGATCTATGTTACACCACACTGCAGCCATCATTTATTTAATTTCATAGGAAACAATCTTTTATATTTTTTAATTGTAAAAAAATACTATTAGTTTATTTAATGAGAGGAATACCCCTTTAATGTGGTTAGGGAGTCTAAAAAAAAACTATATTCTAAAATTTATAGATATTAATTGTATTCTATTTTTAAAATGTGACATGTCTGTAAGACAAAGCGTCTTAGATTCACAATACAATATTAAAAATTATTATGGTATGGTATTTAAAATATTTAGGCTACATCTATTTTTCTTAGCTTGTATTATTGTGTGGAATAAACGAACTTTTCACTTACTTAGGTTTATATAGCCTATATGTTATGGTTGATTCTGGTGGATGAAGGGAGGAGTTTAATGATAGCTTAGAAGGTCCTTAAGGAGGAATACAATACAATCTTTAATGACTTTTAAATAAAAGTCACTTTTTATTTTAGCGCTGCTTCTTACTACCCGTTCGGGCTACACGCCTATTTATTATTATTATTATTATTATTATTATTATTATAGGCTAAGGGTGGCTAGGGTTAAACGAATAAAGAAGTTTACCTGCATTTGAATAAAGGTAGTGTGGAAAACGATTTAGGGAAACCACCCTCAGTATACCCGACTTGGACTCAAATCCCGATCTCCCCATCATCGGCAGTCTATTATATTGCAAGAGTTACGCCTTAGAGAATTCGACCACCAAAACGCATAAGTCACTCTTAATACAAAATAGTGACATTTGACTTTAGCTCTAATCTCTTCCGAATTTTAATTTGTCTGTAGAGTGCATCGTTATTTACACAATCCAAACCATATTAAAAAGTGTTGGGGGACGAGTATGTTTGGGTGTGGAAAAGGGGGGACGTGGAGGGAATTTTTTATATAATATTTAAGGTTATCTTAAAAGCGTTTAAATTAGTTTATTATATACTGAAACTGAAAAAAAAGACCATTAGAAGATCTATGTTACACCACACTGCAGCCATCATTTATTTAATTTCATAGGAAACAATCTTTTATATTTTTTAATTGTAAAAAAATACTATTAGTTTATTTAATGAGAGGAATACCCCTTTAATGTGGTTAGGGAGTCTAAAAAAAAACTATATTCTAAAATTTATAGATATTAATTGTATTCTATTTTTAAAATGTGACATGTCTGTAAGACAAAGCGTCTTAGATTCACAATACAATATTAAAAATTATTATGGTATGGTATTTAAAATATTTAGGCTACATCTATTTTTCTTAGCTTGTATTATTGTGTGGAATAAACGAACTTTTCACTTACTTAGGTTTATATAGCCTATATGTTATGGTTGATTCTGGTGGATGAAGGGAGGAGTTTAATGATAGCTTAGAAGGTCCTTAAGGAGGAATACAATACAATCTTTAATGACTTTTAAATAAAAGTCACTTTTTATTTTAGCGCTGCTTCTTACTACCCGTTCGGGCTACACGCCTATTTATTATTATTATTATTATTATTATTATTATTATAGGCTAAGGGTGGCTAGGGTTAAACGAATAAAGAAGTTTACCTGCATTTGAATAAAGGTAGTGTGGAAAACGATTTAGGGAAACCACCCTCAGTATACCCGACTTGGACTCAAATCCCGATCTCCCCATCATCGGCAGTCTATTATATTGCAAGAGTTACGCCTTAGAGAATTCGACCACCAAAACGCATAAGTCACTCTTAATACAAAATAGTGACATTTGACTTTAGCTCTAATCTCTTCCGAATTTTAATTTGTCTGTAGAGTGCATCGTTATTTACACAATCCAAACCATCCTTCTTACACTAGACTGTATAGATGTGGTCATGGGTATACCGGGGTTTGTATCTTGGTCAAGTGTACTGACGGAGGTTTTTATCCCCCCCTAAATGACTTCTATCTTTTCCTTCAAACAAAGGTTGATACATTTCCTCTAGATAATATCTTCCTCGTCCCTGGCGCATCAATAAAATATCAAATATGACTCAGAATGTTAGTTCGACTTTGAGAACAAAACAAAATGTGCTTCGAAATTGAGACTTGTCTCCAGTTTTCATATGTCAGCGAGTGTCTTAACCTAAGCGACGGCGATAAGAGATTCCTCATAACTCTGAATATGTAACATGAGACAATGGAGTAGAGCACCTCCACCTAATGTATTCTCAATATTATATCTTGTGACATAATGCAACCCCCTCCATGGGCACCCCTCTTTCTCTCACATGTGACCTTGATGTTCGATTGTTTTTGTTTTAGATCATTTATGGGAGCTCACGCGTCATCAATATAGACCTATTGGTTGGAATATGGAATCCTACGTGTATATCAAAAGAGATCCAGTCATCTTAACTATTATTTGGGGTTAAAGTCCGCGTCACACGTCTTTCTAAAAACGCGTCACTCTTCTTTCTAAAAAAATATATTTGTGTTGTTAGTTTTGTATGTTCATAATAATAGGCCAATCTACTTAATATATAATCCAAGCGCTATGAGATAAGAGGGTAATTGAGAGAAAATTCTATTGAAAAACATATAGAGATGATAGATAAACAGCAGTTAAAATTCCATATGGATAAAAAAAACTTTTTACGCCCGGCTGGAATCCAAAAAACGACCTTCCCGTCAAATACGACGAAAAGCATTGCGTATATAGTGTCTAAGATTTCGGTCACTTAGAACTTATATTCTGAGCTAGCATCAACCTAATATGTTAGGCTTATACACACTGACACTGTTGCGCTTAGTAAAAAACCAGTTGTAACTACCGTTTTAATTTGATAATCCACCCAATTATATATACCATTAATTATTAGGCCTTGGGCCAAGTAATTTAATCTTGTGCCAATTTAATCATAATGGTGCTAAAGTAAACAATTGTTGTTGGTTTTTAGCATCGCGTCTTTCTACTCGTTTGGGTTATATGCTTATTTACTAATTACGCTAACGGTTTTAGTGATTAGGAAGGTTATATATAGAGTTGTACCCATATTTTGTGTGTATGGAGATTGAGAAACTGATTATTTTTTTAAAAAAAAACACCTTCATTACACCCGATCGATATTCAAACTTCGGATTTTCCCGTCATCAGCTGTCAATTCTACTGCGAGATTAGCTCGTTTGACTAAGAGGCCATCGAAGCAGGTTTTAAACTATTGTTACCATAGGGTTATTTATATTATTTTCACACCAATTACTGTAATAATATAATGCTTAGCAATGTTTATCTCCATGGTCAAAGTATAGTGTGCGACTTGCTGACACGAACTTAGTAAACTCTTTTGAATTTATAAATGGCATCAAATAATCATCACACACTGCAAATATTTAGATCATTCATGAGCTAAACATATATTTCCCACATGGCTCTACAGATTTTTAGTTTCTCTCGTTACCTCGGAGAGAAAGTATTGTGATTGTAAAAAAAAAATCCAACTCGAGATTTTGATAAATGTCTACGTTCCATGACCCCCTGAAACAGCAAAAGTGGTTTCGCAATTACGTCTGCCTGCACCTCGGGCTAGAGCCAAAATCATTTTACCAATTGGGATAAAACTTGGTATCTGTGGTTTTCATAAGGTCTTTGTCCCCCCCCTCCCCAAAAGGGATTTGCAGAGTACGATATCCAACCCTAAATTCAAGGGTAGTTTATTTAAGGTCAAAAAGAGAAAAAAACTATTTTACCAACATTCACTCAAATTATTTTGATTGGATTTTATATCGAGACATGGTTTATTATTATAAACATGATGTCAATTCTCATTTTATAAGTTACTTCTGCTCTTTTTTGATAAGTTAAATGTAGATATATATAAAGCTCAATTTTCATAAAGGTATACTAGGTCCTCTAGTTATTGTGGTCTTTTTAGTTCACGACTATGGTTATAACTCCTTGTGAGCTAAAACCACTTGGCGGACTTGTGAGATAAAAACCACTTGGCGGAGAACGCACAGCCGAGCTATTTACGTTCAATTAACACTTGAATATATATTTAATTGCTTCTAGCTACGTTACAGTTGAATAATTAATAGACATTAAAACTAATAATTTCTCTCCAACAAATGTATAGAATTCAATTTATTTTTAAATAAGGCTTCACCAGCGCATGACTTATAAACAAAATGAAAACAGTAAACCTAGTAGCGATTGGAAAATATGTATCTGAGTTGTGGTTAAAAGAATAACACAAATAGAAAAGAAATGTTTAATCACCACTTGTGCCCTTTTATGGTCGGTAGCGTGAAGGCAATTAATAAGATATAGATATAGACCAAACCTATTAGAAAGAGACTTTATATCCTGATAAGTAGCCTACAGATTTTAATAGTAAAGTTTCACTAAAGCAGGTAAGATAAATGGTGATCTAACAATTAAATTTAAGTTGTAGTGTAAGGTAACGTCATTAAAAGTCCTTGTTCTAGTAGTTTTTACCTTGTTCTAGTAGTTTTAACAAAAATTAATAAAATATCGTTTCATTGGATGCGTTTAGTTTAATTTTCCCCATATATATTGTAAGTTACCTAGTAATTTCAAGTGTTTTAATCTTATCTGTAATGAGCATCACTGAATTGGGAAAGAACCATTTTTTCTTATATTAAGAAGTAAAATATGTTATTTGTTTTGACCTAACCATTTTTTAAATATAAAAACAGCAATAAGATGCGGACCTTGACTTGCCTTTATTTAGAGGGCGATCACAGACTGTAAAAGCTAACTTATATTTCCCGTTAAAGAATCTGTAACAAACAAAACAGAACTATTTTGTAATTGAAAGTCAAACTGTTCGAAAAGTGTCCAGAGAGAGCTAGCGTGGCGCGCCATTACTAAACGGGAAGCTGTTTTCTCGTGGACCAGCGCCATCTCTGTGTCAACTGTCTCCCCGGCCAATGCCGGGCCGACTCGCCGACCAACCGGATAAAGAATCCTCCCTGTTAAACTTGCGCGAGAGAAACAACGGTCATGGCTGTCTAGCGCGGCCATTCTGGACCATAAAGCTGCGTCACGCAAATATAATCACATGCTTTAAGTTAATTTAAAGTTCATACAATATATTAGAATACTCATGATAAATCCATTATAGAATAATTATAAACAATCGGGCCGACTACAGGAGCATTGAGAGGCCTTCCTGCGTTATTTAAGAACTGATTAGAGGTTTAAAAAACAGATCTAAAGAGGGGTTTAAATGATATCAACTTATTCTTAAATTATTATTATTATTATTATTATTATTATTAGCAGCGCGTCTTACTACCCGTTCGGGCTATACGCACTTAAGCTAATGTGTAATGGTAGAGTGATTGTGAGATGAAATTAAGGACCTACATTTTAACGTGGAATCCAAACCATGGTGGAGGCCTGGCATTCCTCACATTCACAAGTTGTGATTAATTCACGTCTTGTCAAAGGTGGAGGAAGGCTTTGGTAATCAGATAAATCTTTGCCAAAACCAAGGATTGAACCCCGGACCCCCAACACAGAAGTCTGACACCTTATCCCTAGACCACCAGGTCACCACTTATTCCTAAAATTAAAAACCTTATAATTTTAGGTTTAAAGTTTTTTTTAAATCATCTGAAATGTAAAATTGGCTCATTTTCAATGACGTGTCAGCTGAAATTTCTCAATTTTAAGACTAAGGAAGATGGATCGGAAACATAAATCTATCCTTTCGCAAACAAAAGAGTTATTTTTTAATAGTCACATAATAGAAAACTCTAAGATAATTGAAGATTGTTTCTGAGGATTTGAAGCTTTAAAACTTCCCGTGTCCATAGAACGGCTTACATAAGTGACTTGATGTGAGGATTTTTTTGCTTCAAGTAGGTCCCGCCCTTAACTGGAAGTGCTTTTATTAGTTAGCGGCTTCATTTTAAGGGGTAAAAGTGTGAAGTATGGTTCCACTGGTTAAAAATTTTTGATTTAATTCTCGCGTCCATATGTATTTTCTCAAGTTTGTCAACATTAGGAAATATAAAATTAGTCATTCATACGACCTTTATCAACTGAAATTATAATCATAATAATTAATATGGTAGAGTATAAATATATATCTTATAGGAGCGAGGACAGGCCAACTAAAAATGTCAATGAATGTAAATTTTGCAACTAAGCTTCAATTTTCTAAGACTATGCAATTGTTAATTCCTAAAATGTCGATATAATTGTATAATTAATTAAGCTTTGGGTCCTACCACATGTTGTTATTCTATCCACGACTCATATAATGATTCATTAATTAATCAACCAACTCGTTCAATATTGGGCGAACATTGCTTGCGTGCCAAATCACCTTGTTACTTGCATTATTGGAAATAATAATTGACATATTCAAATTTGTTGGCAAGGGAACAATTTTGATTTGTTTAGCAGCGTGTGTGATTAATCTAACATAATATATTTGTATTTGAAATGGTTGGTTCCGCATTAATATTCTACAAACTCCTACTAAATATATTTTTACAATTTATTTATGATCACTATTTATGGCATATCATTTTTCAGGATATTAAACAATTATTTGACATTTATTTCAATTTAACTACTTAGACCTACACAATGATTTTTTCGCCTCATCTTAGGCCTACTACCCGTCTGAATTATCCTCACTTAGGCCTAATTATACTTATAGCCTGATGATAATAAAGGCATAATTTAGAAGAAATAATCATTTGCGTTTGGGAAATATAGGAAATCATCGAGGGAATATAGCTCATAAAATGCATATACGGGATTATAACCTGAACCTCCCCTTCACCAATGAACTAGACTATATAATCCTGACGTTTAGTCCACGTATCCACCGATGTAAGGACACATCGCAAAATTAATTAATCTATTAATAAAATCGACGTGTTCTAGATCTGTGTTTGCGTACAAAGCCCCTTTGCGCGAAAATATATTTGAACTTCTTCCCTTAGTTAGAAAGTTTATCTTTAGACTACTATGTTTTTTCCCAACTTTTGAACTATAGAAATTCAAAAGTATCTGCGTTGAAACAATTATGAAATTAATTCTAAAAAAAAATTTTTTTTTTTGTATACGTATGGTTATTATTTTGATTATGTTCTGCTTCCATGTTGAGACCTACGGGTGTAATATTCTAAACTCATTCGTAACACACAAGAAATCTGTCTTATCCTTTGAATAATTGTTATTTAAGGCTGCCTCGTTGATTTTAAGGTGGTAACATTGTAGTCTCCCTACTGTTTGATACACTTGGAGATGCTATCTCTTGAAGACTTAGTTCTTGGTTAGGGATAGAAAGTTCGATGATCTCTAGCCTTGTGGCGCCAATAACACTCTTTAATGCTGGAACTTCCATTAATATAAACTATAATAATATAGGGCCCCTACACAAACCGTGTAACAGCATACGAATAACGTGCTGGAAGAGATAGGCACGTGGTCAACACATATGACTCTGTTTCAAGAGTGAGGGGAAATTAGATTCTGCTAGGTTGTGCTCTGAGCGCTTTAGGGTAACACGCGTTTTTTCTTATATTCGCCCTTAAGAGAAATGTTACTGCACCTCCTTAACAAAAATTAGCCCAAATCTTTTTGTTTCTGACCTTAAGACTGATAGTTGTTTATTGGGGTGTAGGTGGACAGGGCACTAGTTTTGACCACAGGCTACCACCAAAATTCCTTATACCTCCCCAAAGTGGAACAGGAACTGCTACCTTGCAACACGATTTCCCTCCTAGGGTGGGTTGGGCATTGCTTCCTTGCACCATGATATCCCTCCTAAGGTGGGTTGGGCATTGCTAACTTGCAGTGAGATTTACCTCCTAGAGTGGGTTGGGCACTGCTAACTTGCAAGTGAGATTTCCCTCCTAATGTGGGTTGGGCATTGCTAACTTGCAGTGAGATTTCCCTCCTAGGGTGGGTTGGGTACTGCTTCCTTGCACCATGATAATCCCTCCTGAAGTGGGGGTTGGGAACTGCTAACTTGCAGTGAGATTTCCCTCCTAGGGTGGGTTGGGCATTGCTAACTTGCAGTGAGATTTCCCTCCTGAAGTGGGAGTTGGGAACTGCTAACTTGCAGTAAGATTTCCCTCCTGAGGTGGGCTGGGCATTACTAACTTGTAGTGAGATTTACCTCCTAGCGTGGGTTGGGCACTGCTTACTTGCAGTAAGATTTACCTCCTAGGGTGGGTTGGGCATTGCTAACTTGCAGTAATATTTCCCTCCTTGGGTGGGCTGGGCACTGCTAACTTGCAGTAAAGATTTCCCTCCTGGGGTGGGTTGGTCACTGCTGCACTGATATAAAAAACTTTTGGTAGAAAATGATGTCTTAAAGTAGGCTCTACTACGCACGGCCTGGACTAGAGGTTGAATCCCGGGCCAGTTATATACGCCAGTCAAGCTTGCTAGCACTAATAACTACTCTGTAACTTGGGGTTAGATAAATGTTGTTTTACTATATCTAGCATTATATTTTTACTATAAGCTATATTCAATAGAGAAAGGAAATTAAATAGGTATTGAAAGGTGATTAAAGTACATAATAGGTAAATTAGGCCCTACCTATATATGAATTTAAACTAGTGGATTGTTGCATCAACAGCTGCAGATTATTGCACAAAAATATATTCTTAACTATTTATTAGGAAAAGTTTTTTATAATAAAGTATCACATGACTTCCTAGTTAAAAGTTAATTTGTAAAAGTCTATTAACTTAATAAAAATAAATTAGTATTCGGTATTTATTTTGAATCAAAATGTATATTTTCCCCTTCACGCTACGATGAAAACTTTCAAACGAACCCTCTCGCAGCTATCTAATCTCTTTGTTGCACCAAACCACTCGAGTAAAGAAGTTATTATTTTTAACCAAAAATAACTACTGTATTAACCGAAATTCAATTATATAGGCCTACAAATGAGGGTTTGCATATAGAAGTAAACAAGGAATGGGTGCACAGGTGACCCACTGCCCCCACACAAGGAAAATATAGAAAATTCGCTTGAAAAATATTGTTTTAGCTTTAGGATACTATTTTTGCAGACATCCTGGACACCTAACCATTAAAATGAGTGCTCGTTTGTCAAAATTCCTATAGCGTCTTTTTCTTAATTTCAATTAGCAGAAATGGGCTTATCAAATTATATATAATATAAATAGAAAGAAAGAGAGTGAGAGTTTGAGAAAATCTGAGGGGGGATGGTGAATCTATGAGTGTGTGATTAAGTTTTATATTGAGAGTGAGATAATGAGAGTGGTAGTTTTAAAGAGTGGCTGGGTGCGTGTGTGTGTTCGTGTGTGTGTGTGTGTGTGTGTGTGTGAGTGAAAGTCTGAGATAGAAAGTGTGTGATAAAGGTAGTGAGTGATAAAGATAATGTGGGATAAAGAGTCTGATAGAGAAAGATTGTGAGATTGATTTGTGTGTGAAAGGGAGGGTGTGAGAAAGAGTATGTGATAAGAGATAGAGTGTTTGTGAGAAGATGAAGCATGCAAAACTTTATTTTAGCACCACGTCCTACTACCCGTTTGTCTTATATGTATACCCTTTTTACTAATAACGTTAACGGTTATAGGGATAAGTAAGGTTCTATTTATAGAAAATGTACCCGATTTTTGGTGGAGGTAGAGTGGAAAACCATTTTGAGAAAGCCACCCTCATTACGCCCAACCGAAATTCTAAACTCGATCTCCTCATTATCGGCAGTCTATTCTACTGCAAGAGTTCCGCTTTGGCATGAATCCACCAAAGTGGTTCACAAAACATTACTTTGAAATTATAGCCACTCAAAATCGAGTAGTAACCGAGAAACCATTTTAACTTATTTGTATTGGAATATTTTTTTTAAATCAACACCAAAACCCACACTTGAACAATTAAAATGGCTATTTGAACACATTTAACATAATTTTATCAGTTTTTGAAATTATAATATATATCAAAATATATTTAAACATAAATGTAACATTTTTAGTTTATAGCTCACGCCATTTTGTGATCAGAGATAAATATTCAAATATAAAGAAGAAAGAGATCATTGCGAACCAAATTAAGCTATATATTTATAACCTACTATAGTTGGTTTTACAAGGGATACATTGATGCCATAGCTCTTATATATTTTGCACCGTACAACTTGAGTAAAAGTTGAGTTACCAATTTTAACCAAAGATGAATATTTTATTTCAGAATAAGTTAGCTATTATCTTTAACCAAGCATAGATATTTTATTTACAGGTATAAAAAAAAGCAATGCACAAATCAGGTTCTGTATGGTGCTGTAAACAAATAATGAAAAACTGAAAATTAACCGGGAGAATCAAATTTTCGTTGGAAACCATTATTTTCCCCCGGCATCCCGGTCCCCTAACTTTTACAATGAGAGATCATTTGTCAACATCTGTCCAGCCATTTCCTCGTAATCTCTATTACTTTGAACGGGCTTATCAAATTATTTATAAGATGTTCGAAAAAAAAGACGATTGCTTTTCTATTTATTTACTTAAGGTACTTCTAGAGTTACTCGCTTACATTATGATGGTTTCAGATAATTTTTCAGGATCATAACTACTTAATTATTTTGTGTAACTCAGCTCCCCCCTCCAGCTTTAAATTTGCCACTTACTCACACCATACAATTGTCTCACATGGTGGTAAGTCGACGAAAAGGCTCAAAGAGAGAAAGATAATAAAAGAACAGAGAAAGAGGTACAGTGGCACGATCTGCCGCAAGGGAGCGGTAACGTTGATACCCGCACTGAGGGCAATCTGCCCCTTTGCTCTAGACTACTCCCTTTTCCCCTATATATGTATAAGTATACCTCCACACACACCACCCATATTACGTGGGACTTCTACACCTCCCATAACAAGCACATAAGCTGCACGTTTTCAAAACTGCATCAAGTACGTCGTAGTCGTCTTCTGTATTGCCCTCTATAACCTTTACCCCATATCCTACTACCCCTCTCTCCTTTCCAACCCCTTTCCCCTGCCCCTCATCCTCGTTCACTCGCTCCAAGAGCCCCTAAAACGTTTACTGTAACACGCTAGGCTGAGATATTCTTGGCGGGGGGGAGGGGGAGGTTTCAACTTTGTGGGGGTATTAAATTTGGTTTACTTGATAGGCATACTTTGTAAGAGTGAAACAGATGATATTTGGGGCAGGTCTTCAAATGACTTACTTTGATATTGTTGCTTTCGTTTTGATTTGTACTTTGGGTCATGGTCGCTTGTTTTACTTTAGTTTTTAAATGTTGACATAAACCACTCGAGTTATTGACGAGTCTACGAATGTGCTTCTTCAACAAAACATTTATGTGTTTTTCTAAGATTTAAATAGAAACTTAGAAAGACTACTAAAAAGGGACTAGATCAAAAAAAAGTATTTTTTATCTTTATACGGAGATTGTTTGTGGGTTTCAGACTGTTGTTGGTAAATTTAAGACACATAAACATGGCGTGCCTTTTTTAATGTTTAAACTCTAAAGGATGTTTTTTTATATATTTAAATTGGAATGTTTTATTTGATATAAATGTTATTTCAAAGCACAATAATAATGTTGTTACTTTGTGTTACAAAACTAGGCTATTGTAATTTCTACAGTTGAGATTTTTATTGACAAATAGGCCTCTGACTAATATTGATATATTTTAGTTTGGAATTATTATTATATTTAGATTAATAAAGATTAAATATGAGTGGCCTACTCTACTATCTGAATTGTTTTAAAATCATTCTTAGTTAATTAAGTTTAATTAAATAATCTAGAATTATATTGTCTTAATCGTGTGTGATATAGGCCTATGCTTGTTTTATATAAACATTAACCAATATTGATGATAACTTTATTAATTGAGCGATAATGCTTGGTATTATTCATCAACCCAATTAAGTTATTTAATTAGTTATTAATGCTATTATTATTATTATTGTCACCGCGTCTTACTACCTGTTCGAGTTATACGCACTTACGCTAATGTGTAATGATAGGGTGATTGTGAGATGAAATGAAGGACCTACAGTTTAACGTGGAATCCGAACCACGGTGGAGGCCGGCATTCCCCACATTCACAAGATGTCTTGTCAGAGGTGAAGGAAGGGTTTGGTAGTAAGATAAATCTTTGCCGCCACCGAGGATTGAACCCCGGCCGCCAGCACAGAAGTCTGACACCTTACCCCTAAGTTATTAATGTTAAATATAGGCCTACATAAGAGTGCGATTTATAGGTTTTAAGAGTTAAATTTACTAAATTTAAACGATAGTGATATAATCCACATAAGGCTATAAATATAGTTTATAATCCATTTTAAATAAATTTGGAAAGCTATTCAAACGATTTCTCTCATTCCAAATGATATAAATATTACTGATAATAGTTAGGAATTCGTAAATGTAATAGATACGTTATTATAAATATATTTTGATCAATGCTAATAAAGAAAATATATTTATTGAGCTAGGTTTATTTCTCTAGAAAATATTAACAAACAAAATTGATATGGCCTAATTTTTAAACAAGAGGTGAACTAACAGTTGTTTGAAAGTATTTTTATTGGGTGGGTGTTTCTTTAAATTATAGAAAACTCTCCTTCTAAAAGTTGTTTCCATTTTATTAAAAAATAATTGTTTAGAAACATCAATACATTATCTGTTTTAAATAGTAGTCTAGTAGTTAAATATAGGCTGATACGATTTAATTGGGAACTTTACCTAATCAATTCTTACAAGTGGATTTATTGGGCCTATAATAATAACATTTATGTTCTTCAATTTGAATATTTTAATTATATATTCTTTGGTAGCGTAGGGTAAATGTACGGAAACCATTTATAATAATTTCTTGTTAGTATTCAAAAATAAAATACATCACATCTTAGTACCCAGTTGTGATATCCACATGTTAACAATAGGATAGTTATTTTTCTTTTACATTTGAACGCCTTAACTACGTCATTAGTGGCTTCTATTTGAGTTAAAGGCACTGGAAAATAATCAATAACTGCTGAAATTAGGTTTTACACTTTCAAAGTGATGAATTAATGTCCAGGGGACTAGATGTTGTGTCTTCCTTTGATTTATTTAGTTTGTAAATTGTGCTAGGATACAATAGGCTGTGTCAGAAAGTATATTTTATAATACCAGTAATATAAATTCCTTACATACAGATAAAAGTAGGCTATTAGTTGATTTAAAAAGGCCCCCTCTACCTACTATAACGGTAGCCAAAATGAGTAGGTTTATATTTTTCTTTGGGTTAGGTATGACTAAAATTTGTGTCAAAACATACTGAAAGAAAAATAACCAAATTCTTTTGGTCCAAAATATGTCTTTTTCCCACTAGAAGATGACTTTTATTTTTACATCTTCCAACAAAACCATGAACTTGATGATATAGATGTACATTTTAACGACACTAGATCTTGGAATAATTATAATCAAATCTTCCAAACTGTGTGTGTGTGTGTGTATCAGAGGAGTTGATATTATAGCAGGTCTGTGTCGTTTCTGTCCCTATGTGTGTGTGAAAGCCGTAAATCGTTTATTTTTATGTGTCTATAAAAGGCTATTTCTTAACTTTTATAGCGCGGTCGTAAAAGCCAAGGGGCCCGGTTGCCGGTGCCGTGTCTAGCTGGTTGGCGGGCGATCGTGGCTCAGTGAAGCCGCGCCGGCTGTGAGCGGTGCGTTTGACTTGCGGGGGACGACTCGGCGGAGGCGGGGATAACCGACGCTGGAGCAGCGCCTGCCGACGTCCGGAAACTACGCTCGTCAGGCTTCGGTGAGTACTAACACTTTCATAGCACACGTAATTAATTGATCATTTCCCTTGTAATGTTTCGATGTTTTATTATTTTTAAGTTTAAACAAACGTTCATTTCCACAAAGTCAAGTGTATTTAAACACTCAATAAGGTTTTCTTATTATTTGGTTGGGGTATATTAATGGAGAAATGTATCAATCATTTGGACTTATTATTGTTTACGTCTAGTAAAGGTTGAATAACTATAGGCCTATATTATATCCATCGTGATTTTAACCTTCCACCTTTTTAAAAAGGCAATAATAGTGTGTAACAGTACCCTTAAAAGTTTACTTTTATTCTTACGTCACTTACGTAATAAAATAGAGGATTTCTCACAGTAGCCTAAAAGCAATATAAGTCTGAACATTTATAGGTCACTTATAAAAATTAACTAAATAGTTATATTAATGAGATAAACGCCCTTACGCATAACAGCTGTAGTATAGTTGTCCAGTCTTTTTAAAATCTTAGTTATATTGTAAACCTATTTAATTAATTTGTTCATACTTAAAGAAGGGCCTTTTCCCAGGATTTCTCAGCTATGGCTATATTTCGTGTAGTAAAAACTTTTCTCTATCGACGATTAGTGGTCAATACAACTATCCTAAAATAATTATTTATATTTACTATTTTTTGTCCTATAGCTGAGGGGGAAATCTTAATTCAAATGGGGTTTTGTGTTATCACTTCAAACTTTGAAATTAATTAGAACATTATTTTCACACCAAGAAATTATATAAATTATATGCTCAGGTTTCTTTGAGGGCACATTCATAGACCACTACTACCGAAACATTTTAATAAATACAATTATCGACGAGACCATTTTTGATTCAAATGTTTTCATAGGGTATAGGACACACAATTTAGAGCCTTTTAGGATCAAGAAAACTAAATAAGCTGCAGAAACATGCTTATCAGATATCTAATATTGAGTTGTTGGTTTTTCGTTTATTTTAGAGCTGCCTATTACTATTCGTTCGGGTTACACATCTGTGCTCTAATTACACTAATTTGTTAGAGACGAGGAAGTTTAGAGTTAGAGGAAGTGTACCCGCATTTGCGTGGAAGGATATTGAAAAAGTATTTGGGTAAAACTACCCCCAGCACTCCCGACCAGGATTCGAACGACGATCCTTCCATCATAGGCAGTCTCCAGTATATTGCGAGAATAATGTATTATTTAGAGCTTGTACCATGTGGACACCAAAGCGTGTTTCGATTAGTTTGTCTAACGATCAAAATTAAACTATAACATGATACTAAGGATAGACTTATTTTTAGTATAGATTGTTGCAGTTGCATAAGTGGCAGCCAACTTTGGTGGTTGCATGGTCTTAGGCATCACTCCTGCAATAGGCTGAACTGCCGAAGACGATGACATTGGGATACGAATCCGGTCGGGTGTACTAAGATTATTTTTTTTGTATTTTAGTAAAATTAAAAATAAAATAGCCTAGTATGGTTACTTATAGTCGAAGTCTAGTATTAAGTATAGCTGAAACTCGCTTCAGTTTTCAGGCGAATTAAACGCAAAGTTCATCAAGTTTTGCAACTTATGACGAGGTCTGGGATTTGAATCTCCAACAAGGTGCACTGAAAGGGATTTCTTTTAAACTGTTTTCCACTCTTCTTTCATGCATGCGTGGCTGCATTTCCTGTCAATTATATCTCCTTTATCACTAAAAATTTAGTTTAGCACTGACGGGTATTAAGGTACGTTAAAGAAAAATAATTGTTGTTTAAAGGAATAGTACAGTGTTGGGTGGAAACAATTGGAGGGTATATGCTGAGGAAAGTGATGGACAACGTGCTGAGGTTCGCCTGACTTCCGGTGGAGCTCACCTGAGTGATATTATCTTCAAAAAGTGAAAAAGTGAAGGATATATTTGCTTTTATTTAGCTAGTGAATATTTACTTTTCAATTAAAGTGTTAATTTTAAAGTTACTTATAATCTAATTGTTTTGGACCCGGCCTGTATAATAATTTGTATAGTAATTTTTCCTTCAAAAATGTATGTAAACATCTAAATTATATACATCATATTTATATACATAAAACCCAACTTAACTGTGATAACATAAATAATAGCTCACTAAAATAGAACGTAAAATGTCTAAATAATTCTCTTTTAATTTCCAACAATCTTGCGTGCTTGCGTGCCTGTCAATCTCGGTAGATTCTTCCACCATTGCTTCAAGTCATCTGGATTAAATAAAGAGTGCTATACAAATTTTTACTCTTTGGTGGCTCTTGTTAATTTTATCACAATTTTTTACTTATTCATCTTGTCAACTTATATAATGAGTAGCACGCTTGTTTTTGAAGTACCGTGGAAATTGCTGTATTGTTAAAGACTGTTGAAACAAGTTGAAAATTAATTAACAAATTCTTTCTTTTAAGCTGATTAAAATATATTGTAAATAACTTTATTATGTAATTTGAGTCCCTATCGTCTTTAAACACCTATTTTTCATATGTTGGTCAAATGTTTTAGTTCAACTATTGATTTTTTTTTTAAAATATTTTTAAATTTTCAAGTAGGAGCTTAGGCCCGTATATAATTCGTGTCTACATTTTTAATATATATTTAATGTTTAATTTGAGCTGGATGGATATCAAGTTGTTTATTTATTATGAAGCAGACAACTTTAACAAAGAGGTTTATATACAAATTAATCAACCCTTGTTTAGGTAAAATTCAGCAAGTACGATGCTAATTATCAAATTAAACAGCATCAACACCGACAACAATTATTGTTCTCGGTGTTAATGCTGTATATTTTGATAATTAACATCGTACATATGTTATAATAACCAGACATGTTTTTTAAATATATTGTATGAATCCATACAATTATTGTACACTACATTTTAAAAAAAAGTCAGGTTATTAGTTTTGCTTAGGCCTATTTAAATATTTTTTTTTGACACTAGCCTGTTATAAATGAAATATGAATTTCTAAGTTTTATTTTAAATGAGCAAATAACTTAACTTGTTCTTTAAAAATACATATATATATATATATATAAATTGAAATGTCATCGCGTTTATTCACCTTAGCTTATGTCAAAAACAATTCACTAATCACATTTAGATTAACATTTTGGTTTATGTTTTAGTGAAAACAAAAATATAGAAGGCATAGGAATGAAACCTATTTTAAGTGAATGGTTTGTTTGAGCAGGTGGTGCATTCGTTAGGAATAAAATAAAACTGTAGGTCATACAATGTTCACCAAACTCAATGTAGTAAATGATATTAATATGGATGAGGCCTTCATAAATGAAAATAAATAAGCTATTTCCGATTTCGTTTGCAATATAAATTTCAATTGGCCTGCTCTTAATTGTTTTGTGCCAGCTGATGTGGCCGCATGGTCAAAGGCGCTACTCTTGCAATAGGTTAAACTGCCGATGACCGGGAGATCTTGGCTCTATCCCGGTTCAATGTACTGAGGATAACTATCCTAAAGGTTTTCCCAATGTCTCTTCACGCAAATGATGGAACACTTATTCTAAATTTAACCTCCCTAATCTTTAGCACATTGGTGTACATAGTAAATGTGCATATAAACTGAACGGGCACTAAGGCACGATGTTAATAAAAGAAGTGTTGCAATTTGTTCTGACATAAAGTTAAGCCTGTATCCAACTTATACGTTAATTTTATTAGGAGGTGTTATTTCTTACGACAGGTCCATTTCCATTGTCAGTGAACTTAGACCGCTAATGCACTCAGTCCTCTACCTCCTCTTACATTATTTGACTATTTATTTGCCTATGTATTTGTTTACTTAGAATATTTAACTTGCCTTTTGTGAAATTTTATGAATATATTAGCACGTTGCTTACAAACAGGTTTAATTTTAAAATAATTACAACACCCCAACTTATGGGTATTTATTCATCCCTGTGATGTGAAAGTGAAAACACTAATTTGACCAATGACAACAATTTTCAGCCATGTCCGGGATCTAATCCAGGACCATTAGTTCGGTAGACAGACTAAGCACCGACTGATCCAAGATATCAGACTTAATAAATTACTAGACCCNTCCAACAAGTGTCCAAACCAACTATCTTTGACCCTTCAAAAGTGAACTGGAGTTACACATCAGAGCTCGCACTTGTCGACTAACCAGTTGGATGGTTGGTTTCTCCCTCTACTCACGCGTACTCGCATTCTTTGAACACAATTATTGGGTACTAGACCCTTCCCCCTCACCCTCCCTCACCCCGCATTATTATTTTCAATACATATATTGAAGAATCATCATAGACTCAACCATAAAATATGAGTGACTATCGACATTTTTATGAGGAATAAATTAAATTTTCAAAATAAAATATAGCTTATACTACTCGCAGATAATGTAGCTTTATATTGGTGAAAGAATTTTTAAAATCGGTCCAGTAGTTTTTGTGTTTATCCATTACAAACAAAAAATCAAATCTTTCCCCTTTATAATATTATTGTAGATAATAACCATTGAAAATACTAGTGATATAAAAGTTTATCCTACAAATAAATACATAAAATCAATTTCGCGTCATTTTAACCGAGTAAAATAAACATATTCCTAAATTTACATACCACATATGCTCCGAATAAACAAGTCACTAGAGTTTCAAGGAAATACAAGGTCGCGTGTTTTCCTTACTCTCTTAAGACAAAGAAATGCCTAACTTAATGGGGGGAAAAAAAAACATCCCATACATTTTCACAAGATGCAAGTTCGTGCAAATCACTAAACAGTGAGCGGTAGTCACAACACCATTTTTTTTTCTCCCCCTTGGAGTGTCTAAACCATATCGTTTGAAAACCTGTGACGTCACCCGTCCAACAGCTCGGTTTAAAAACACACACACACAGACATGCATGCATACACAAACACACAGAAGCAGATGAAACCAGTACGGTTTTTACGACCAATTTGTTTTACTGGTCGTAATAGATCGTTGGTCGACTTTACAGGCACCGTTTGCCGATAAAAAGGCCGTAAACGCACGGTAGTATGCGCGAGTGAATATGTGGTCCCTGCATAGTTTTATTTTTCTACCTCCAGTTTCAATCAGCAGGATCCGTTCGGTTTAGGTTTATGAGTGTATTTTTTTTAATAGTCTTTTAATATGTACCTTTGTTGATCGATTAATCTATTTATAAAAATCCACAAACAGCTCTAACCTATTTGGATAAAATCTTTGCCATTTTTTAATTTGACTAATCTAAAATCTGCTTAGGTGGCCGCATGATTTATGGCGTTACCCTCACAATAGATTAGACTGCCAATGACAGGGAGGTCTTGGGCTCAAATCCCGGAGGGATGTACTGTGGGTGGTATTCCACCCTCTCTACACTCAAATGTGGGTGCAATTCTTCTAAATTCAACCTTCATCCCTAACACACTAAAGTAACTTAGTAAAATACCTATAATCTGAACGGGTATTAAGAAGCGGTGCTGAAAGTAAAATCACTAATAATATTTTAAAATGTATCATTGTTGGCCGTAAAAATTTGTTTGTATTTCTAAACGTTTCTTAATTCCAAAATACTACTAGTTATTGTTTTAATACCTATTTAATACCCTATTAATTGAAGAGTATCGTCATAGTTTCGCTACTAATAGAAGAGTATCATCATAGTTTCTGAGACTGTGGTTCGAATTAATCTTCTTTCTTTCCCATACTCAGGTCTACCCCTTACATCGCTATCAAGAACTACACCAGCCCATAAACCTTAGCTCTGTATGCAGTAAGCTCTTTACTGTCTCACCTTAGCCTGACAGACTGGCCTGTGCTTTTAAACTCAAATTTTATCGGAATATAAATCACAAAAACATCAACCATTCTTGTAATTAAAAATAAATTATTTCAAGATTCTTAAAAAAGGAAAATGACCAACATATGAGAAAGAAAGTAAATCTGTATTTAAAAAATGGGCAAGTTATTTAGACCTACTTGTTAAATAATTACACCATAAATCCACATTCTTATCGGAATGTTAAAAGAATCAGTAGTACGTGTATTTTTGTGTCACGTGTAGGAACAAGGGTAGTTTTTGGGGAGTGTAGGAGGGGGCAGGAGGACCTGCAGGGTCCATACAACAGCTCTATTGATCGTTCCCCGGCCATCTCGCAGAGCAGCTATGGGCTTCACGGATAGCCTAAGGTAGGGGTGCGTGGGGGTGGGGGTAAAAAAAGAGAGGGTGTTGCTACAAAACTACTTAGGTTCATTTATAAACGCTTATAATTACAAATAAAATATTAATAAGTTATAAAATATGTAATTAAGTTTTTCTTTGTATATTTTATGCAAATTGCATCTGACTACTTCCATTCAGAAATTTACTGAACTACATTCCTCTAAAATAGCCACCACAAATCACTCTGTCATTAATTGACTCATCAATCCTAAATACCTGTATGTAGAAGAGTGACTTTTACTAAAGTATTATTTATAATAAAGTAAGTGCTTGATTTAGAACAAAGTTGCGTGCAATAGATGATATATTAGTTCGGCTTACTGAATTGTATTGCATATTTAACCAAATAAACATTTGTTAATGCAAACACAAAATTGAATTTAAAATTTTGAAGCATGAAAACGAATTTGTATTTAATCATAGTCTCCGTTTCGTCTAGAAAAATTAAATTTTATCGGAAGAAGATGGAAGATTAAATCATTAATCTATACGTTTGTACCCTCCTTTTCTAAGTTGGGGAATTGTTTTTTATTCAGATGATGGTTGAATGAATACAAACTTTAGAAAATACCATTTGTTTATTTAATTGAAATTAAATATATAAGCCCAGTGATATATTTTAACACAAGCTTTAGTCCTACTCCTGATATAAGTTGTTAATCTGCTCATTTACCTGTTGAGGCCTCCGAGGCTCGGTTTCTGGCATGGCTGAAAAATGTTCCATTGTTGAACTGGGTCATTTCCCTTTCACAGTGATGTATTAACGGGTGAGACTCTGGTTGTTGTGTCTGTTCTAGAATTAGCTTAGTTTATAAGTCGTTCATTGATATAATCTTCCGGCCCAAAAAAATTAACGTTAAGCCCCTAATAGCTCATGGTTTTGTGGTAAAATAATTAGAAATATTATAAGCTAGAAATGTGCCAGAATTTTCCTAGAGTTAGGGTAGTAAATAATCCTAAGCCTTTGATCAAAAGTCGAACACCAATATAATGGCTGATTATAGGTTTAGGCCTATATATTACAAAAAAATTAGTATTTTACCTGATTTGGTGGCCTTATGGGTCTAAGGCGTCACACTCTTGTTGGACTATACCGCTGATGACGGGGAGATCTGGGTTTGAAATTCGTTAGGGTGTGCCGAGGATGGTTTGCAAGATGGTTTTCCATTCTCCATCCATGAAAATGCGGGTACACTTACTCTAAATTCAACCGTCTTTATCTCAAACTTGTTAAAGTAATTAGTAGGCCTACATAGGCCTTTAACTTGAATAAGTAATAAGACGCAGTGCCAGAAAATTTAGTAGATTATTTTAGAAAGGGATTATTGGAGAATTATTAATTTGGTTATTTGTTGTTTATACAACTCTCTATCTATCAACAACGATACTTCATCTATTACCAAAGTTTAAAATACGAACAATATTTTAAACATTTATGAAAGGAAGCTGATTTGATGGTGCACACACATTCATTTATTTACGGATATAGGATATTTAATAATGTATACAAAAGCAAATAGTGTATCCCCTCAGTAATAAATCACGATGTTATTTTTTAACGAAGCCAAAACATTCTCTCTTTTTTTTTTTGCGCTCGATCAATCAACATTTTATCAACTTTTCAACTCCCCCTCAATTTGAGGCATTATCACATTCATGGAATGTATCCACTAACGCGGCGTTTTTCGAACTGAGCCACGCCATAACTATCTCATGCTTCGTGAGGCAATTTTAGAAAATTCTTTATTTATTTTTCACACTGTAAAATAATATCAGTAATTAGGATTGCCAATCTTTTCGAAACTGCTTTAAGAACATTAGCCAAAGACTCATCCAAAATGTGATATTTTGTGCTTGGTTTATACTTTTATCTTGTAAAATTTAACTGTTGTTATTGCGTTTTCATAATATTAGTGAAAAAGTCTTAAGAGGGCTCCATTATGGTGGGGGTTTTTTCTAGTGTGAGGGCTCCTTTGCTATAAAATGTTCGTTAGCGCCTGCACTAACTTAAAAATAAGCTCTAAGCTTATATAAATAAAAATAACTAGATATATTAAATTAAATTTTAATATTTATTTGAAGAGTTAAAATATTTGAATGTATCACGGCATGAAATAGGCCATGAGACTTATTTTTAAATAAAAAATTTTCATAGTAAAATTAATATTTATAAATAAATTTAAAAAAAAATTATCTACAGAAGGTAAACTTCAGGACACTTCAAATTACGATGGCATCTTTTTTCTTTGGTTCACACTTCATTGTCGAAAGTTGCGCTTTAAAACGTAGGTTTTGTCGGCACCGATCTTTAAAGAGGATTTACACACACAAACACACACACACGCACAAAACGTGACCAGTTAAAACAAAACCTGGAGTTTTCGGCCAAGATACACAACCACATATGGTAGGTAAGATAGAATCACACCAAAACTATAGGCTACATGTAAAAAAGGTGATGAAAGAATATTTTTGAGGCCTTCTGGCGGTTTCACTAACTCGTACAAATTTCTTTGCGACTGATAAGAAAATGTTTCTGCTTCGAGGCTTACCAGAAAAAAAGAAATAAAAAGTCAGAAGATGTAGATGCCAACAATTTTGACTGATTCCAACAGAGTTTTATTTGGTTAGTCAAATACGGCTCTCACCTTATTAACATTCCCAAGAGTAGCCATTGTTTGGATTCTTGAGTAATGTCAAATGTGCTCAAAAGAAACATTCCTCCGAGCCAATATTTATGTTCTCCAATTAAAATAACTTATTTTGTAATTCTTTTAGATAATAGCTACAGATAAATCTTTATATCTATAGTTAAGTGACTTAACAGTGTAAATACAAAAATTCGTCACTGTCCAAGCACAGTCACCATAAGAAAGGAACAGACATATACCGACAGAAGACAATGTAGAGATCTCTTAGGACTGCACAAAATTTGATTTAGAAACGCACAGTTATGTTTATATCCGTTACAAGATGTCCCCACTATAACATGGGTAGGCTATCCTCGTCTTGGCATCTTGAAGGAGCTCACAAAAAATGATCGGCATTAAAAAGGCCTCAAAAGGATAAAGGTATAAAGGAGTTTGTAAGGAAGTTAGTTCATCCTATTTGGACCCTGATACATAAACTTTTATGTCCTTAGCCCACAATCGAGTCATATTATCTGTTGGCGATGACAGTGCCAACAGCTGTGGTTAGATGATGCCATGTGGTTTGCAAAATGAACATTCCAGTTACTTATCTCAGTTTTCTATATCGTGGGGCCTCTACTTATTTATTCAAGAAGCTCCTCACTTGTCCTCACGAGACTGAGTTGACCCTGTTCTAGTTCCCCTGCTTCACAGAGCAGTCTGGAAGCACCGAGGATTGATCCCGGGACCTCTGGATTTGTATCCAAGAGCTCTGACCACTAGACTACAGAGTTGGTCGACCCTGATACATAGTATGTCAGAATTGTAAAAATTTGGGTAAAATGTTAAGATACGAATATGCTACTCGTCGATATTAAAAACTACAAATGTTAGGCCTAATATATAGGCCTAGCATTAATATAAAAAATTACCTCTCAAGTCAAATGAATAATGATTTTTTATTTTAAGATATAGGCTTAACTTTAATAAAAAAAATTACCAACTAAATAAATATTGACCTTTTTTAAATCAGACTTCTCTTTTTTATCTAAATAATTTTTAACACTAGAGAGAATTTTTTTGTTTGCATAAATTTGATTTAAAACTGCACGATTTGTTTGAGTAGCCCTACTGCACATTTTGTTTATAACTGCAGTTTAATTATCCAGTACGTTGGTTATTTTCTCACAATTATTCCTCATAGTTTCTCTAAACCAAAAATTGACTATGAATTCTAATCAATCTACAGTAGAGTGGGGATCCAAAGAGGAAGGAAAATTTTCTTTTAGGCACGGAGGAAGGAAATCGATTCCCAACCAATCTATTTCGTTTTATTGGGTAGTGTAGTATGGCTTTATACCATTTCTTCGTACTTTTCTTTCTTCGAACAAATTGTCATTCGAAGAAAGAAAAGTACAAAGTTGCTATCCATCAGTGTGGTACTCCTATCGAAGGGTAGGTTGAATAAATACCAATCTTATCTAGTCTGGTTTGACTGTAAAGGGGAAGTCTGGGTTTGAACCCCGTCAAAACCTTTTAAGGGTTGTTTGTCATATATGGTTGTCCACACTCCGTCAACGCTAATTTGGGTAAAGTTACTAAAAAATGCTATCTTTCTCATCCTTTCCTAACTAACGTATTCAAATTGTGTGTAGGCTGGATGTGTAGTAAGACACGGGACTCAAAAAAAAAAGTTGTCTTGTGATGAACTAGTTTATAAGTCATATGTGGATATTGCTTCTTAAATAGGCAAAATATTTTTTTAATGTTAAATTTTAAGTATATCTTAGTTTTAAATCTCACACTCGCCAAAGATACTAATTTTGAATGGTTAATTGATAGATTTTCTACCCGTAAAACCCAGGGTTTTGGTTCGAATCTAATGTTCATCAGTATTATTTTTCATATTATTTTAGAGCATGCTTACTTTGCAGTCTTTGTGAAACGTTATTGATCCATCACATTGGCAGTCATCCACAACATACTAAACTAAAAAGATAAATTTAAAATATAATAATAATAATAAAAACTAGAAACCAAATCGCTTTTAAATTCCACGCGTGTGTTGGCCAACTTTTCTTCTTCTTTTTTTATGATCCCCCCNGACGACATATTTACTATCCAGGGCTGGCGTAGCACGTAGAGCAAGACTACATGTCTACGTAGTTTGCTACAGTTACGTCTGATTAGGGCTGCAAAGGTACCTTACTTCTGTCTTATCAATGTGAACCGCTATTCTCGATCCTTGGTGGAATTTTAAAATAACACTCGGAAATTTTATATTTCTCACATAAAACACAAATAAACTCTCAATTATTTTAGTAAAATTAATTTCTCAACTATTACATTCAGTTCAAAATTATATTTAATAAAAGAACTTAAAATTTGTTGAGAAAATCAATGTAGTCCCTATGTGCCTATTTTAGAAATAAGATGTGAAAAATACAGGCCCTATAAATTTTAAGGACAGTATTAATTATGAGTCATTTAATAGGCCTAGGTACTTATTACTTTTATCTTATTTGGGGAATAAATTGTCAAAAAAAAGTTTAAACAGGTATTATCTTAAGTGTACTTATTTGTGTTTATAGCCTATTTGTTATTGCTAATGATCAAATAAATACATTTAGACTAAATTTGGTATTGAATTAGGCTTTAGCCAATAGTATAAAATTAACTTCGTTTGTCCCAACTTATATTCAAGTAAGAGATTTCCAAATTTATCCTTTCTATGTGTTAGTCATGTTTTTCTCATTATACAATGGCTACATCAAAAAGTAATAATTTTAAATTACTAAAACCTTTTCTTATTTCGGCTCAAATGTCAATGTAAGAAAATAATTTTTTGTCAAACTAATAAATCTTACCATACCTAAGCTCAGTCCACACAGATTTTTTTGTTAACTATTAACTTATATATTTTTTATCACAATCTATAACTCATAGTACATGTGAGATCAGTAGTCTTATTTTTTAAACTACAATTTCAGTACTTTTCGGCAAACATAGAGAATATAAAAACTAATTTAATTGTTTTTATTTAGCACTGCGTCTTACTACCGGTTCGGGCTATACGCTAAAGTACTAATTACGCTAATGGATTAGGAATTGGGAAGGTTGGATTTAGAGGAAGTAAACCTGCATTTGCGTGGAGGAAGAGTGAAAAACCTATTTTAAATAGAGACTAAAACCGATTTGAAAATAGTTTTGACTCGACATTTAAAGCTATCGTTTGCCAGTAATACTGAATGGAAGGTTATCTATTTTCATTTAGTATTTATGTTCTCTTAGTCTGACACCTTATCTAAGTTGGTAGCGTGTATGCCTACGGAGTTAAGGGTCCCGAGCTCGGTTCCCGTCATGGTCGAAAATTTATAATTAGTGAAATGTGGGTTTAAGCTCTCACATTGAAAAATTAATGGCCGGGGACTGGGTGTTGTGCCTGTCCTAGTGTAAGTTAAATTATAAGACATATTAATTTACGACAGGCCTAGGCAATTGATAGTGGAAAAAACATGTGTCTTGAATAAAACACTGGAAACAGTAATATATGTAAATTAAATTTATGTTCCCTTACTGATCAGGCAAAGTGAAGAACGATAACGTATTTTGACTGAAAGAGAAAACTGACTGATCAGTGTAACTGAAAGAGTGTTATTACATTTAATAATTGTTTATTTTCTTTGAATCAACTTTACTGATAAGGTATAGTGGGCTCTAACACAATACTTAAATAAAAGACAAGGAAAGAAATAAGGAATGGTAAATAAGAGGACTAAAAAGATATATAAAATAATTAACAAATGTAATGGGGGTGAAAATTAAAAATGTAAACATAAATAGATATATAAGCCCTAACTAATAGAGGGGAGTGTGTTTAAAGATCAACTTAAAGATGTTAGTCAATCCTCATAAGTAGCTCTAGAGATTACACAAATGGTTTGATCCACAGTTATAAGAGATTTAATGCATGAACTGGTGGTAAGCCACCACATTGACACACGATGCTTTGTTAAAGTTGGATTATAAATGTGTTAAACATGTTTTAGATGATTAAGAATGATAAAAAAAACTAAAATTTAAATGTTCTCATAACGTGATGGATTTGGTCTTTTCCTTCCTAAATACCTTAAATTAATTACAACTAAAAAACCAATTGGCATGGGATTTGAAACACAAACCTTCAATCATTTGGCAATTTATTTGAAATAAAATATTTTCTAATCTATTTATTCAAAGAACGTAATCTAATATTAATTTTAAATATAAGTAAAGGCCGAAATACGAATATCTATGAGGAAATCAAAAGAAGAGAATAAGTAACAAGAATGTTAATAAATCTCCATAGTTTATTCCCTCACCAAGATTTACGATAGGAGTAATTTTAAAGTTTCCCATCTGCTAGGTTTCGTGGTCTTCTTTCCCTCTCTCTCTCTCTCTCTCCTAATCTCAACCCTCCCTCTCTCTCTTCTCGTCCAGCACCCCTTGCGTCACCCACGTCGACTCGTATGGCGTGTATCTGAATAATAAATCTTCACCTTATGTTCAGGGAGCTTGAAAAACTAACCAGGTGATGCATTTCCTTGACAAAGCCAGCAGGTACCAGTGACGTGAATACAGAACTCTTTAAATACTCACATTAAACTTTCCAAAAAACTGTTCGGGTGATCATACACATTGTATAGACTTTCGACCGACAAAACTACTAATTTGTAGATCTACGAGAAAGCTTATTGGTTTCGTATATTTGTATAAAACTCGTTGACAACAATTATTAGTTTGTCGTTTGATTTTTAATGTTTAAATGTTCACTTCGAACGATTTTGTTTACCATAGTAAGAATAGGCCAACTTATATTTAATTTCTGGTATAGATTTAGACATAGCCATTAAATTTAATTAATACAGAGATACAAAAATTAATCAGTCAAATTAGGAAACTATAAACATTTCGCAAATTCATTTCGTATAATTCAAACTATCATATTATTTTATGCTTGATTAAATTTATCATGATGTGAAAGTGAGATATAGGCCTAGAATAATTTAAAAAGGTTATTCCCCCACCCCCACCCCCTCCCCTTATGGATATCAACTATTTATTGACAACAATACTTGAAAGGAATCATCTGAGTTTTCTTTATTTGTTCAACGTGATCAGTTTCATAATAATTTAAAAGAAATGAAGCCATCTTAATACAAGATTTTATAATCTTTGATATTTTTCAAAATCTAAAGTTTTTTCATTTTAAAATCCTACTTGACATCGATTATTTAACCGATTAAGCTGTTTTAATAGGTTTGAAAATGGTAATGAAATAGGCCTACATAAACAAGTCTTTAGTTAGAAAACGTTAGGGGGAGGGGAGTGAAAATAAATATTGAAAAATATTTTCTAATCTAAGTAGTCCACTACTTGAAAATGGTACAGTAAAGAGTTCAACTATTCTCCTACACAATTTAGATATAATTATTTTTATATATAACTTATATTAAAGTATAGTTTTATGGTTGGATTAAATGAATTGAATGAATTAGTCATATATAAATAATTTGATCTTGATTTTTCATTAATTCATACAGAAAGTTTTAATTGATTTATAAATTCAGATAGGTTTTTTTTTCTCTCAATAATAATATGCAAGCCTTTAGCAAACTAATTATCAGTAGTATATTTTAACCCATTGTTGGTCTAGTCATTTTAACTGTGGCAACAAATTGATTTAAGATATAATGTTTGATTGAATACTAGGCTACATCAAATTTATAGAGTTGAAAATATTTACGAAGCCCTTTTGAGGCTATTCAAGCGCCATGGCTGCCGTAAGAACTAGATACAAAGAAGAAGCATGCAGCCAAAAAACTACAAGAACTATCACAAACAACGAACGAGCTACCAGTAATTTTTTCGAGGAAAACAATGTCACTTACCGACAAAATGTTACAGAATATGTATATTAAACTAAATTTAATGTTAACCTAATCTTTTAAACTTTTAAAAAATGTTTTCCGAACGTACGTCTCGTGTTTCGTGGCTGCAGCTTCACTTGTTTCTCGTTTCTAGAGATGAAATGGCAGCCAACATGGCGTCCATTTCCCCTCCAAATCAACCACACAGCTCCGTGTTTCACCGCATCGAAAGCGCGTTTACTAGATCAATATTTGATTCTACATAAACAAATCGTCATTTCATAAATTTAAAATATATAATGATAAGTTTCTCTAGTTTAAGATGTATTAATTTATTAAACTCTTTTTTTTTTGTGTGAGTTATATTTTTGACATTGAAGAAGAACCGTGGATGGCCTTAGCCACGCCTCTTTCCCACTGCTCACTGGAGCGTGACACAAGACGCCATCTTGGACAGTCCGCGCGTGGCATGCTGGGTAGAAAGATCCTTTTCTTTCTCTCTCTCTCAATACATTTTCTTTTTCTTTCTAAACTACTTGTTTTCTTTTCTTACTCCTCTTCATAACGATCAAAAATAATCTTTTAGAATGTGACGCTTTTCCGGAAGGTGGAAACGACCACTAAGAGGCAATACAAGCAAAGAAAAGTTTAATAAACAAGTGGAAAAAGACAGGAAGTTTCCAAAACTCGTTTAAAAAGAAAAAGTACATTACAAAATGTTTTCTGTTTGTTTCTCTTCATACTTTTGATCAAGTTTGAAAGTAAATAATCCATGGCACTAAACATTATTTTATAAATAGCCCAAACACTTAAAAATACTATAGGTTGGAGACTATTATAAGTTTTTTTTTACTAAAGCTCCAATTCTAACACTAAGAGGTTTTATTGCTCAAATATTTTAAATATTTATGAAAATACAAACATCATTTTACTAGTAAGACTAAAAACTTTTATTTTATTTCTAATTCGTAGCCTAAAGGATTTATGTAGTTCCGAATACTTGTATGCTTTCATCGTGGCTTTGTTTTTTGTTTTTCAAATGGCGTGAGGGTGGTACCTATAATTATTTCTGAATCATGTTATGTTCCTCAAATTAAATTCCAATTACATCTCGTGAGCTATTTTTAATGAAAAAGCAATTTAAACCACGCTCAACGATTGGTCGAATAAAGATTGGGTGAAGAAGACCTTGTCTGTTTTTAAGTAGCCTAAACGTTTTCTTGGACCGTATTTAAATTGAACCCTAAATGATGTCCACAGCGAGTCAAGTGTTATATTCATAACAAGAACTAGACTCATAATTAAACATGAATTTTTGAAGAGTCAAAACACAGGTTAGTTGTAAATATGTATAACTTATATAAACTTTTTTTGTTAGAAAATTGTTGATTATATATCAAAACAAAATAGGCCTATATCTAGCTGTGATTATTTACGTATTGAAAAAAAACATAAACTATATTAACAAATATAAGTTAAAAATAAAAATAATAATTTGCAATTTATACATGGCAAATTGGAATTTAAATTCAATTTAAAATTACCGCATTATACTTTAAGATGTTTAATGTTTAAATAGATAGTTTAAACTTGTGTTTTATAGATTTTTTAAATAATATTCAACATTCGAAAATTGCATTGCAATTGGGTTACTATAGAACTGGTGTTTTATAGAAAAATTAAATCATATTCAACAAAATTGCATTGCAATTGGGTTACTATAGAATTTAATTGCACTAACATCATAAAGATTAGAAAATAAAGATAACTTGGGTTTGAATATTTAAAAACAAATCTTTTAATTTAAACAGCTTGTTTAATTTGGGACTTGGGGTTTATAAATAAACCTGTTGTATGGCCGATGTCTGATTTTGGTCAATTTTTAACAAACATTTATTTCAATGTAGGCATATTTATCATACTTTCTAGGTTACGTTTAAACCACCAGTATTGGTTTAAAAGCTTTTCTTAAATATTTTAAATATTTGTATACTTTTTTAAATTAATTTCAACAAAATTTTAACAAACGTAAGGTACGGTAATTTATTAACATATTAAGTCTAGGCCTATTAGAAAATTTGGTTATGTAAAGAGGTTTATTAATATAAATAAAACTGATGGATTCGATAGATAAGCTGTTAGGTGGCCACGTTATCTGATAGCTCGTTATCTTAATTAACCACACACAGGTAGCAGCCCATTTCCACACATCCATCACGGACGCTGCCTTAAAATATGAGTGAAGAATGACTCTGGACACGGGACATTTCCTGGATACTCAGTGGTTAGAGCATTGGCATACTAAGCCAAAGGCCCCGGGTTCAATTCCCGTGTCTAGGTGTCATTTTTCAATATAAAGAATATGAATGAGGCTGTCAAGATTTAGATTATGTATTCCTTTGTACCAAATCATTTTTCTCTCCGACTGTTTTTTTAACTTGAAATTGTTATGTGTAGCTCTATATCAATAGCTACGTTAAACTAATCAAAGTATTAAGTCATAGGCCCTACATACAAAGGCGAAACTATCTTACCTGCTTTTGTTTGTCTAAAAGAGAATCTACTTTTCCTGTGTGATCCAGACCATAAAAAAGTCAAACCAGCAATGTAAATCATGATTATGTTCAAGTTCGTTATTGATTTGATGAGCTTAGAGTCCATATCATATCATTGATTAAACGTTCGTTTATAGAAATAACTATTATACGCATTCTATAAGATCGATTTAAGCTTTAAGGTATGTCGAATAATAAGTTCTGGATTTAAACTGGATACTTTTTTATTTTTTCTAAAGTTTAACAGGCCTTGAGGCTGGAACTGCCTCTCTTATTTTGGTATTTAACCTTTATTTTATTAACACGTTGATTATAATCATCTAATGACTTACAAATTATCTTTATAAGTCTTAACATAATAGAAAACACAAAACCTAATCTGATAAATTTTCATTCATGCCAGGAATTTAAACCACTTTTTCCCTTAATTAAGTAGACAGTACTCCAAATCAAAAGGTTGGGACTCGTGTCTGAATCCGTTTGGAGTTCATCAAGTGTTGTATTTTTATATTGTCGGTGACCTGGCGGTCTAGGGGTAAGGTGTCAGACTTCTGTGCTGGCGGCCGGGGTTCAATCCTCGGTCCCGGCATAGATTTATCTGATTGCCAAACCCTTCCTTCACCTCTGACAAGACATCTTGTGAATGTAGGGAATGCCAGGCCTCCACCTTGGTTCGGATTCCACGTTAAACTGTAGGTCCTCCATTTCATCTCACAATAACCCTACCATAATACATTAGCGTAAGAGGGTATAAACCGAACGGGTAGTAAGACGCGGTGCTAATAATAAGGTATTTTTTATTCGAAATTCCTTTTCATCCTTTATTTCGAACGAAGGGCTAAGTATTATATTGTAATAACCTTTTTAATATTAAGCAAAAATTAAGCCTTTATTAAACATTGTGTTAACGTGTCAATTAAAGATATAGAAACAATGTGTAAATTATTCTAACATCATATCGAAGTAGGATTTATAGGCCCCATATAGTGTCCAATTTAATTAGGCAGGAAATAACAGCCCCCAGTGCACAAATCTGCCACTAGATTCATCTCTGAGCACAAGTTGAAAGCAAATGAGTAGGTTTAATGCCCCCCTCTTTATTACAAAATTGTTCCGGTCATTAAATAAAACTTATTAAAAATTGACAACTTATTACAAAGGATCAATGAAATTATGTAATATTTTAGTCAGTAGGATATCTTAAATTTAACTTGCAACATTTTTCTAATTGGAAGTTTTATTGTTTTTTAAACCGGCTTGTCTTAATAGGATAACCCATGTGTACCATAAGGCTGGATTCGTATTTTATACGCTAGCTATACATAGAGATGAGGAAGGTGTAGATTAGAGGATTTTTACTCTAATTTTCAACTGTGGGAAACAATCTAGGAAAATCGACCTTCAGTACACCCATCCGGGATTCCGATCCCAACCTCACCATCACCAGCAAACCTGTCTAGAGGAGCCTGACATTTGGTCCACGTGACCAACGATTGAGGTTTATTATGGTTAGTAAATAATTATTGATAAAACCTAGTTCATCATTTCAAAGATTGGTTCAAATCACAAAAGAAAACTAAATTCAGGGTGCCAGCCCGAATTCAAGCCATACGCCATCTATTGGCGAATATAATGCCAATTTCTGTGGGTAGAAAGTGTCATGTAGGGATCTCAACGAGCGTTCCAGACGTTAATTTCAATTTTCTAAACCCGATGGCTACATTTTCCTTCAAGTATCTCCTCATTTGTCCTCACGAGTCTGAGTAGATTTGTTCTAAATGCACTGCTTCACAGAAAATAAGGAAGCACCAGACATCGAACCCGATATCTCTGGATATGTAAGCAGGAGATCAAATCACTGAGATGTCTAAAGAGACAAATATATTTAAAAGGAAAAGCTATGACCCATGAAGCTCGCCAGCCACATTTATATTGTATTTCATATCAACAGTCAAGTTGTGGTTATCCACTCGATCATAGCCGTAAAGATATTCCTCACCATGCCTTGAGGCTCCATAAGACCCTGAATACTTATACCTGATTTCCCCATAATGACCGAAAGGTAACAATAAATGTTCCTGGAGGTGAAGGGGATTCACAAATCATTGTTCTCGGAAGGAATCTATACTATAATTCATCCTCCTCAATGGTTTATAACATCGTTTTAGATACGCCCCATTGTTTCCTAGAGTGATGTTGTTGCAGTCGGAAAACTTCTGCTTGACCGTTCAGTTTTTGTAAGCTCGCGTGCTTTGTGGACGGACAATGAGAGACCAGTCTGACATTTTTAAAGGGTTTTTTGGGGTAAAGTGCTTAGAAAAAAAAGGGGATTTGCTTCAAAGTATGTCTCATGCTTTTATGTTGTGCTCAAATTGCTGGGTTTAGAAAAAAATGGATCCAAAACTATTGTGTTTCAAATTTGTGACAGTGAAGGAAGTAACATTTTTAAAGGTAAGTGTTGAATGAGGATCGAATATTTATTTAGACAATTGAGCCTTTTTACAGCCGCTTTTTGTAAAAGGAGATAAATGTTTTTTTCGTGATTGCATCCTAATTTACTTCTTGTCCTGGCTAGCCGCATATTTATACCGACGGTTATACGATGAAGAAGATATAATTGAGAATAAATGTACCTAAACTTAAGTGGAGAGAGAGGGGGAAAACAATTTAGGAAAGAACACTTGCCACTATTCAAACCCTAACCTCCTCATCATTGTGAAATCAGACTATATAGATGAGTTTGAAGGCTTAACACGGCTCAACGGTGATGAAACGAGATTACATTAGTTTCTTTAAAATAAAGTATATTTAAAGTCATATTTACAGCTTTGAATAAGCCTAATATTTATGTTTGATTGGTCTACTGCTTAAAACAGTGGTGAAAAATAAATAAAAACCTTTTAATATTGTACGGTTAGTATTATATAGTTGTCTTATGATTCATACTTATCATAGGACAACAATAAACTGTGTACATTGTGATCATCAGAAATATGAAATTAACCCTAACTAGTATTTTTCAGCTATAGTCCCTTTTTGCGTGTTTAAATAAAATCCATCACCTCCATTATTTATATTATCATGTGTGTAAATGAATAATATAGGCCTAATATCTATAGATGACGTGAAATAGAAGATGTATGTGGGATCTGAGAGTAGTTTCTCATTTTTCCTGCGTGGCGTCAAATACAGGCGAGATTGCACACACTCCAAACTCACGGCACACACAACACGCACACACATGCACACACACAGGCACACATGCTTAAATAATTACTTCCGTTTCTATGTATATACGGCTATAAAGGTAAAAGACATACCCCGAAGACCCTGTTTCAATTTAGATTATGTTTTTATAAAAAGATTATAAATGCTTGCATTAGTTTCCTAACATATTAAGAGTCACTATCAATGGTTGGTTGCCAAAACATAGGCCAGTAAAGTGTTACCTCCTTCAGTGGACCAACGGTCTAGGCCATCACTCTCGTGTTAGATTGGCCTATTAATCAGGATATTGAGCTCAAATACCTGTCAGGTATACCGAGGTTTTTTCCTTAATGGTTTCCAACTCTCCTTCCAAGAAAGTGCAGATAAATTACCTCCAAAATGCTTCTTTCCTCGTCCCTAGCCCATTAGAGTAATTATAAGGAATAATCCGTACAACCAGGAGAGACATGTTGATTTAACAGTAAAGTAAAATATTTTAAACTACAGTGAATTTCTTGGGGTAGCATAAAGATGGTGTAGACCTTAAAAATGTGATAAATATTTCAAGTAGAACTTATAAACCTAGAAAGTAATCCAGAAAAATAAAATCAGGTTAACGTAACAACACAAGCAAATCAATTAGTAGCCCCTTGAGGCGTCATGCTGGGAGGGTTGGGGGTCTAACCCCCTCATCCCCCTCCCCCGCATCATCACCCCCTCACTAATATTAACAAAGGTTTGAGAGTTTTGGAATGTTGTGTATAGTCGGGATCTTGGGAAATTCTAAAACTATTATTTACCACAATACTTTCTATTATAAAAGTTCTTTAACGCAGACTTGTACAGACAAGTTTTAAATTTCTCAACTCTTGATCGCTACTCTTGAAAAGTTTCACAACTTCACATCTCATCAACCATTGAAAGGAAATACCTTAACCAGTAGATTGGTTAGAATGATTAATCTAGTCAGCTATTAGCACCATGCCGTTTTTAGTGCTTACTAGTTTTAAGGATACTACTATAACTATTTCTAATACTACTATATGTTAGTCGCCTTGTAGAGGCTAGGTAATGTTTTAAGGTGCTCAATTGATAAATCCTGTAGTTTTTACGAGCGGAAATCTGTTAGCTTTCCTACACGCAATGATGGTGAATGTCAAAAATCCATAATTAACAAATAACTTTAAATAATACAGTTGTCCAAAACCTTGATTCAAGGTCAAAATATCACTTCAAATTTTACAATCTTCCCGGGGTAGTAGCTTTCTGACCCCCCTGTTGGCTAGAGAGTATTCCATTGCATTTCAAACCTTTTGGTGGTATCCGTGTTGCCCTTGTAATACTTCTGGTCATCTGGTAGATTTTATATTTACGGTACGCCTAGAATTTGTAAATTCTAACAAAGAACTGGAAAACTTACCACCTACAGTTGGTAAATTCACCAACCAACCGATCGACCTTAAAAAAAATATGTCGAAACACCCCTGCTAACCTTTATTCATATTCAAACTGATTTATTATTTTTGCTTGCAATTTTGTGAAGTAAAGTTATGTTCCTAATAAACTTGGTTGGTGTAGTTACATTAGATTATGTTTATTTTAACACCAGCTATTTGTTTTTATATATTATTTTCCAAAATACAAGAATGTGAAATAATATATATATATTATTTTATATAGGCCTATATTTTTTTTATGTCATAAAGTTATCAATTCACGGCAAAAACCCTTAAATTTGTAACTTAAGGCTTTTGAAAGACAGGGAGATCATGCATTAGACAGTCATAACTCAACTTGTATCTGAAACTATAATCTCTGTTCGTGTATGCTAATTACAGGTTATATAAATACGTCTAATCAATGGCTTGGGTTTAGGCGGATCCGCTTTTAATAAAGGCATGCTTTTAAAATGTTTTAGATAACAATGGTTTGAAAACACCTAATTAAAAAAGGGAAACATTTATATTAATCATAGTAATTCAAAGGCAGTTACGTCAATTAAACGAACAGACGAAAAATACTATCTTTACATTTTATACGTGTTTCTTAGGAGGTAATTGATCTTATCGGATTTCATACAACAATAAGCATTATTTTAAATCCTATTACCTACAAAATATGGAAATGTTGAAAAATATTTCAACATGATCAAAGTACAAGATTTAAAAATAAATTTTGGTTAATGAGTTGTCCCTATTGTATCTTTAGTGTACTATCTATTTTTTAAATTAGTATAACTTAATATAATTCTTCTCATATCTCATATAAAGGAATTTTACTGAGATAAGTAAATTTAATTTTAATTTTGAAAGGCCCGCTTGTTTACTCCTTTTAAAACAAAACAAATAAATATTTAACTGTAGCCATAATTTGTAGCTAAGTATACACGTATTGTATCGTGGTCTAAATGTCAGGTTCATTTATCTGCTTTTGTGATTGATGGGGAGATTAAGGTTTGAATCCCGGCTGTGTGTAATGAGATTTTTTTCCCTCTAAAATAGTTTTGACCCTCCCTCCATGCAAATGTGGGTGAATATCCTCTGTAATTAAACCTTCTTCATATCGCTCTTATTCGTGTAATTAGTGTACGCGTATAAACCGAACGTGCACTGACAAGCGATGGGGGAGAGGTCGGGGAATGGGGGCTTATTTAGGCCTAGTTCACCATCTACGAATAAATATATTCATCGGAATATCACATCATCGGGAACTCACATACTGAAATATCTGATGGATTTAGAGCTTCCTTCATCTGTAGATAGTAAAATTTTATCTAAAGGGTAGAATTTATATTGGTAATTATAATAAAAGTCAAAAGATTGAATGTTAAGGTTGTATTTAATACATGATAATTATGTTATTAGTATAAACTAACAAACAAAAGCTTAAGCCTCATTCTACATACTCCGATAGATCCTTTTCATCTTAAAATTCCTATAATTTTTAATATTTTGTACACTCACCGGTGGCCTTAATCCCGTGATGTCGTGTCAACCATTAAACAACTATATTACTTTGTCCTATCAAACTCATTGAAATAAAACGATTTCAATAAATTAGTTAAACACAATAAATATTTTTATAATCTTATTTTTTGTTCGGTGTGGATTTCTGTGAATTAAAATTAAAGATAGATAAATGAAAATACTATACGTTCAGAAAATGGCGACCGTTTTCTTTTTTTGATCACTGATGCTTTCCTCTTTATTTATTACGAAGTTATTTTGTTTATTTGCTTGTGATTGGTCCTCTATAGCTCGGTACTAGCAGTAGCATTATGTTACTTTGGAGTCGATTTCTTCTTAAGGACTACAGCTCTTACAGAGGATGAAGCCGAATAACACCTAAATTTAACTATATTTTTCACTGCATCGCACTATACTGTTTTCACACCGAAACAGCATTCAAGTTTAAGCAATTGGAGTATAGTTTGAACCTTGAAATAGTTAGAGAAAGATAGATACAATTTTAAAAGAAAAAAAAGAAAAAGTGAGGAATTCCAGACTGGTCACTTTGTGGAGGAGACTTGTTGGTAAGGCTTCACGGGTATTCTTAAGAAACGAAGCCAACGAGATACAAGATACAGAGGGAAGATGCAGAGCTTTGATCTGTGTGGAGACAAAACAGGATGCTAGGAACTTGGCTGCCGGACTGGATTTGACTTCTCCTTTAAAATATCTCGTCAGGTCCCTTTCCAGGAGTAACGTATCTTGTACTCGCTGAAATAGATTCTAGAACCATTTCTGGAACTTGTTTTGCCCACGTGCCCATAAGCCATATTCAATATATATGTTTACTTTGGTCGTTAAACTTTAGCTTTATCGTAATAGGAGTTTTAAAGAAGTTCAGTGCAAAGTTAGTTTCTTGAATCCTTCATGATTCACTTGTTTTTGTATGGCATGATTCACTTGTTTTTGTATGGCTAAAGTTTTGACCCACACAGGATTTGAACTAAAGTTTCTAAAAGGTGACAAGTTTTTGTTTAAAGCTCAATGATTTCATAGGAAGTTAACTCGTTGTGGAGAGAGGACATGAAAACTATACTACTGCTTGGTTACCTGAAGGGAGGAGGGGGATAAACCATTGGTACCATGGTACCAAGATCCAGAATAACAAATTAAAAATGTAGTGGATTAAATCAAATTAACAAATGAATCACAAGCAATAAAACGCTCATCCATATTCAGGAATACACAGCCCATCAGGTGGGCTAGCCTCCGTAATAACTAATTGGCATGTGAATTAATGGTATCATTGGTCCGGTAGTTTTGTCCTTCGTTTCAAAGTTTTTGGAAGTTTCATGTATTTATTTTTATACTTGAATTAAATTTGGCGCGTGAAGGAAGTGGGGAGTAATTCAAGCTCAATTTAAATTTAAGTATATTAGCATGGGCATAACATTTCAGTATTTAGTTACAGATTAATTAGCTTACATTGTTTATGTATTTGTAAAAGTGACAAAATAATTTTGTAAACGTACAAATCTAGTTCAAGCATTGGTGGAATAACAGGTTGGAGAGGGGGGTGCTTTCTCCCCTTGAGAAATAATTTGTGTTTGCCTCATTCCGTTTGTAATAAGCTCACTCTCTCCCCTGGAATAAACTCGCCCCCTTTAAGATTTATTTCACTCCCCTTTGATTTAATAGAATATTAAGCTGAAAAATGGTCTTGTATTAAACTACAAGTAGAGAAGAGAGAAATGAATAAAATAAAATAACATAACTCATTCCAAATAGCTTCTAGAGACATTCAAATTTCAAAAATATATGAGAAGGACCAATTCAAATAGCTTATAGGCAAGTACAATTTAAAAAATAATTAAGATGACGACCACCTCATATCTTCTGGGAGTTTCTTATTTCCAAACATTCGCCTAGGGTCCTCCAGGCACCCTTTCAGCTTTGGAGTCATAGCCCCTCGAAATACCTTTTATTTGATAAGCTAATGTGCCTCCCTCGACAAATAATGTTTCTCCGACCCAACTAGGACTCGAGCTCCGAGCTCCCCGCTATCGGCAATCAAGTATATTTTGTGAGAGCGACGCCTTTGACCATGTGGCCACAGAAGTGGATATTTTTAGGTCTATAATTAATACCAATGGATAATAAGAGACTTAAAATAATTAAGATAACTAAATCAAGAGGATGAATGCTTAAAACTCACACCATTAGGTATAAACGTTTGAAGGTAGGAGAGAAAATAGCACTGAAAATTCCATCTCGAGTGAATTTGGTCAGAATCGAATTCCAGACAACATAGTCAATGGTTGAATGTTTTCAGCATGATTGAATCGTGTTTTACAAATTGTATGATTATATAGTAGCTACAACATAATTACAAAACTTAGCATACAAATTGTTTATTTCATTGAGATGTTTAACAGACATTAAAAAAACTCATTATCAAAATCACACGGCTACAAACTAGCTTAAACTAAGACTGAATAACTAATACATATATTTGTTAATCGGATAACAGGATGAATCAATATCAAAAGAATAGATATCTTTGTCGGCAATGCACGAATTTGAAAAAAAGACTTGACCCGTTGCGGTGGGTACGTAGAATAATCATCAGACTCGTTGAAACAGGTTGAACTGTAAAAGGCAGGTCGGGGTTTGAATATCAACTCGATGTATTGAGACTGTGTTTTTTGATTTTCCCACTCAAATGCAGGTACCTTTCTTATAAATCATACCTTTCTTATATTTGCTCCATTAGTGGGATTAAACGTGGATATTACTGACGGCTACTCAAGGTACGGTGCTAAAAAATAAAATACACACCACACACGAAATATTTAATAAAAGTTGTCCAAAACTTTTGATGGTTGGTTCACTCTGACCCATAAGTCACAGGTACATTCAAAAGTACAGTCCATATAAAGATTTTTAGATTTGTTGAAACACAATAAAACGTGTTAAATATATTAATAAAATTATTATTATTTATTATTAGCACCGCATCTTACTACCCGTTCGGTTTGTACGCACTTATGTTAATGTGAAATGGTAGGGTGATTGTGAGATGAGATGAAGGACCTACAGTTTTACATGGGATCCGAAACACGATGGACGCCTGGCATTCCCTACATTCCCAAGTTGTGATTAATACACGTCTTGTCAGAGGTGAAGGAAGGGTTTGGCAATTAAATAAATCTGTGTAGGGACCGAGGATTGAACCTCGGACCCCCAGTACAGAAGTCCGACATCTTACCCCTAGACCACCAGCTCACACCAATAATATAATTAACTGAACTGAGTAACATTGTTTCAAGTATCTTTAACGCGGTCATATTATAGAATGTTATCGACGTGTCTCGTTCGTCCCCTGTGGCTAAGTCGAACAGAAATATTCCGAAATAAATGTGTTGGGCGTTTGAAGTCATGCATTCCGCCGATTTTCGTTCCACGACCAGATTCGTGATTCAGAACAAGTCGCTTGCGGGTCAAGTGAAGTCAAAGAGTAAAGAAGTATAGAGGGGGAAGGGGATGAGAGAAATGAGGGGGTAGAGGGGGAGAGGAAGGACAGAACAGCATGAAAAAGAGAGTCGTTTGCAGTTGACAGATCGTAAAGTGTGCGACGGGGTCATTTACCAAGAGTTTATTATTATTTCTACTTTATTTCTCAACGAATAGAAAAAAAAGCACTCACGACTGTGAATGTAATATATCTTGACTTATATTTTACACTAGTGTAGTTTACGCTTGTGTATTAGCTAACACTTAAGTAGGTATGAGCATGTGTTTTAACTTTGACGACATCTTTTGGGGATTAGATATGTGATGGCCATTTAAAATAAATCAAGATGATTTTTTTTTAATATGGTTGTATTAAATTATTTGAGTGGCCTGATGGTCTAAAGGTAAGGTGTCAGACTTCAAGGCTGGGGTTTCGGGGTTCAATCCTCGGTCCCAGCACAGATTTATCTGATTGGCAAACACTTCCTTCATCTCCGACAAGAAGTGTATTAATCACAACTTGTGAATGGGTGGATCGCCAGGCCTCCACCGTGGTTCAGATTTCACGTTAAACTTTAGGTCCTCCATTTCATCTCACAATCACCCTACCATTACATCTTAGCGTAAGTGCGCATAACCCGAATGGGTAGTAAGATACGGTGCTAATAATAATAAGAAGAAGGATTAAACTTTTCAAATGCTATAATCCCAGGAGGTAAAGTTAGATGGTTAGAGTATACAAATTTTTTTTCTATAAACATTGAAAATATTTTAGAGTACTTTTTCTACTATTTCATATATAGTCATTGATATGATGTACCTATCATAAGGGTTTTCCACAGATCACATTATTAATGTGTGTTGTGCAATTTTTTTACTCTACTTACTTGAGGTTCAACGTACACGACCCCTGCACAATTGAATTTCGATGATCTAAAGGGCCTACCAAATTTGGTGAAAATGTATGTTAACATATATTCCAGGGTAATATTATATGCCACAATCGACATTAGACCGAAAGCTTTACTTTCCCTCCGAATAATGTTGTGCCATGGATATTTATCGCTTGAGAAAAATGCTTCGACCCTGGCTAAGTTTGAACCCACGGACATCGGGTCTTTAGGCTGGCACTTTACCCTAATACCACTGAGGTCGATCAAAACTAGACACTAATATTATGTGTTGGCGTCTTTATTAAGTTGTTGTGTAAGTCGTAGCTTAGTAGCCTATAGACCGATGATCCAGCCCTTTTTTTGAAGAGTTTACCAATAACACATAAAATAAAATTCATTGTATTTAAATCAAATTAGAAGACATTTATACTATTGTAGTCTTAATTTTAAAACAAACGCTGGAAATACTTTTTTTATGATAAGACATTCAGAATAGAGATCTGGCCTACTTTAGCAAATCGATAATGAACATTTGATTTCGAATTATTTTACAGATTCCAAATAAATTTTATTCTTAAGTTATAACTTAAAGCCCATAATGTATTCTAGGCATTCTATTTAACAAGTTATAAATAGAAGCAATGTGCTTATTTGATAGCTTTGTATGGTTACACGTAGGAGTTAGGCCCTAAATTGATGTTGTTAGACAAAGTAGCTAGCACATAAGTCTTTACATCACTATTACCAGGTTTTTGATTCCAGACTGAAGGGCAAATAAATATCTTTTATTCCCTCCACAATGAGTTTGTACCCTCTTTGTTTTAAGCAAATGATGGTACAGTTTAAAGTGTGTTCCCTTCATCCTGTTAAGTTAAAACCAAACAGTTAGTTGGAGTTAGACCTTGAGTTGTTTTTGTGTGTTTGAATAAAAAAAATACGCAACAGACTAAATTGCCTATGATGAGAGAATTGTGGTTCCATCCCGGTCGAGTTTACCGAGTGGTTTTTCCTAAATGGTTTCCAGACTTTCTCCCCGAAAATGCGGGTGTACATCCTCTCTAAATTCAACCGCATTCCTCCGTAACTAATTATAATAGTTAGTAAATAAGCGTAGTCTATATCCACATTTTTTCGTAAGACGTGGGTTTAAAAAATATATGTTTATGTATTTGTATATATATATAGATGTTTAATTTACTTTGATTAGTGTGGTTAAGTAAAAAATAAATAAAATAAATGTGTTATTACTAAATTTACTTTGACTACTATATCAAAAGTACATTGGAAGTTATGAGGGACGTCTCCCCATAATCCTCTACTATTCACCTCCAGTGGTCTCCAAATTTGGTATGGAGACGCCATCATACTATTGACAATGTATAGAATGCAAGGTGGTTTCAACAAACTTTACAAACCTGCTGTGAACCCCAACCTGGTTGGTTCACCTTTCCATTTTACCTCTTTTTTTTACATTCTTTTATTTTATCCCTTTCCTCTTATCCTTTGACTCTTTACTCTTTTCAAACTTCAAACATGAATCCGTCTTTTAGGCCAGGAGACAAAAAAAAAATTATATCCAAGGACAGTCAACACCGTTGGCTGCTTTTAAAAGAGTCATGGTCTGAGCGAAGATTTTTTTCACCTCATAAAATAAAGTAATAGTAATAAAGCATCTTAAGAGCTCTTCAAAGACAGATGAGGCGACGTATTTCTTTTCATATGATGTATGAGAAACATTTCTTGACAAAATGATTTAAATTAGTGTGTATGCCAGGTATAAAACTAGCAGAAATATAATTATGGGGTGTGCCTTTTTTTAATACTAAAGAATAAAATGTGATTTCAAAGCATTATGAATCCTAAGTGGTTTCACTCAACTATATTCTGTATTTCTTAATTAAGCTCTCCTATTGATCGTTGACAACCATAATTCCTCTTTACTTCATTCATATTCACTGACTGACTGCCTGCATGAGTTTTGTCGTCTATGATGAATTGGTGGTCACACAAACCGTGTCTTTCTGCTGAACGCTTGGACCTTAAGAGATGTTCCTAGCCAACCAGTAACTCTATCCTTGGGTAAAAAATAAAAATGTGTTTGCATCCTTAATATAATTATTTTAAACGTAATTATTGCTTTGGGGGTTAAATAAGTTTAACTATGTCTTCTTCTTTTTTTTACCACCGGTTCCTGCTAGCTGTTCATGCTGTATGCATAGGCTATATTCGAATGATAACTAATCAACATTGGCGGCTCGTGTATAGAAACTGCGGAACAGCAGCACCCCCTATTTCCACTTGATATTATCGATAACATTTAATCTAATGAATCCTTTTTTCTTTAATTCTTTCTTTATTTTTGTAGTACAATATATATTCCTTAAGCTTAATGTCAGTACTTCAATAGCCATCCCCCAGTTTATGAAAAAGATACAAAAATCTTGAATGGAACTGTGCGCTACGCAGTGCCAGCGACATGGTGTTTAACTTTTGTGCGCATGCGCATATAGGGAGGGGGGAAGGTGGGACTGCCAGGTAGAGAGAGCACTGTTGCTCTCACATCTGGCGAGATGGTGGAAGTTTTTTTTTCCTCAGCGTGTGTCGTGCTTAAAAACCGTGTACCATATTCTTGAATGGGATAAAGTGTAGAAGTGTGTAGAGTTAGATTATTATTCTGCTTCCAGCTATTCTATTTGATTCATTTTTTTTTCGGTTCTTTTATTTAATAGAAAGACTAAATGTGCTTGCAGTACTTTCAATGGAGAAATTTTTTTCTCAGTTGTCATCCAGAGATCAAGGAGAAAATTATCGAACTTTTTGCGTAAATTAAAACAAGAAGAATGGATTTCATTTTTAAATGAATAGATCAAGCTTGAACTGTAATAATTTAAGTTAAAGTAAATAAAGAATGTTTAGGTTTTTTTGTAAAGATTTTATCAAATTCCTGAATCAATTTTCTTGTTATACAGTTTTTTTCCTTTTACACAATTTTAAAACAAAGGCTAAACCATTTTTGGAGCACACCCCCACTAATTTTAGCTACGAGCCGCTACTGCTAATCAATGGGGTAGAAATGATCAAGGAAGCATTTTAGAGGTAATATACCTTCATATGAGTGGAAGGAAAGTGGGAAATCATTTAAGAACCGTAGACCTCGTCCGAAACTCAAAACCCCTATCCCCATCATCTGCAGGCCAGTCCAACACGAAAGTTGCGTCTTATATCATTAGCCTACTGAAATGGGTGATATTAATATCAATTATTAGAGACTTTTCCCACACAGAAAGAATACAGTTTTAATAGCAAAATAGATCCTATTATAAATACCAAAAATATATTTGTAAAAAAAATCTCAAACAATTAATAGGCCTTAGAAATAAGAATATTCTTATAAAAACTGTCTACTCTAATATACAGATCACATTTGTTGGGGATACATTTTGAATTTGAATAAACTTTGGACAACATTATTATTATTATTATTATTATTATTATTATTATTATTATTATTATTATTATTATTAGCACCACGTCCTACTAACCGTTCGGGTTGTACGCACATACGCTATTGTGTAATGTTAGGGTGGTTGTGAGATGAAATGGAGGACCTACAGTTTAACGTGGGATCCGAACCACGGTGGAGGCCTGGTATTCCTCACTTGCGCAAGTTGTGATAAATACACGTCTTGTCAGAGGTGAAGGTAGGGTTTGGTAATCAGACAAAACAAATTAAAATAGATTGGACTTTCGGTTATGGAGAGGTCAAGGTTAGATCTATGCTTGGTACTCTGGGGGATTATTATCTACTCGAGATGTACTTTATTCCTTTCACCCCCCACCTCACCCCCCAACACATACCGTAATATTATGAGCCATCCTTAAACTTTAAACTACATAGGGGTTCATTTTGAGGTTAGAGGGGTGGGGGTGGGGGTGGAAGTTTGGGGTGGAATTCAGAACTACTCAACTTACGTTAAGTTTTAAATCAATGTTTACGACCAGGCAAATTCCTAAAAAAAAGAATTGTCAGGAAATAAATATATCAATTATAAATTTTTACATATATTTCGTTCACTTACTACATTAAAAATATTCTAAAATTTCATATGTCTAAAAATAATCAATGGATCAAAATTATATAATTCTTAAAATCGTAAAAAATACATAAGAGGTGGGGGAGCCAGAGGTAATGAAAAATCTTATGATCCCTTACGTAAGGGAAAAGGGGTTCAGAAATTACGAAGAGGAAAAAACCTTGCTTAGTATAAGGACGACCGCTCACCCCCTAGATTGAACCATGGTATCAAGTGTTATAATTTTAAAACATATTTAATAGTGTGGTTGCCATTAGTCATCTTTTAAATGGTGTAAACAATTTTGTTTAAATTAATATTATAAGAAGGTTCGTTGGGATTAACAAGACAATATGCTTGTTTTCTTATTAAAATAAGTTTAAAGCTGGTTTAACAAAACCATTTTTGAAAACTTAGATCCAAGCTATAATTCACTATGAGAAAGTTTGTACGATTGTGTCATTCCATTTATTTTTCTTAAAATTTGGCTCTAGCTTTGAGTAGCCAACCTGGACTAATTGACAAATTTTGAAAACTATCTAACTTATATAGGTCTTACATTTAGTAGTAGGCCTGTATATACATATAATAGAAGTAACTTATTGAAGACCTTGGTGGTCTTTGGGTAAAGTGCTTGCCTCAGGACCGGATGTTCGGGGTATTGCGACCCAGCTGAGGTAAACGGATGTTTCTCGAGCGATAGAAACACGTAGCACAACTTCCTTCGGAGGGGAAGTAGGGCCATCGGTCCCATGTCAATTGTGGTTTGTAAAAGAACCCTGTAAGGTATGTGGAAATACCTTTACTGGCAAAATTGGTTGACCTTTTCGCTCTCTCTTATAGAAATTCTTAATGGTGATATAATCAGTCAGTTTAAACACTGTCCAATAACATATTTATAAAACATGACTATAGGGTGCTTTATGAACCATAAAAATAGTAGGTAACTCTCTTGATTGGCGCCCATCAAAATGGCTGTCCCCATAAATGTGAAGGAAAAAAAATTGTAAAAATATTTTAGACCTAAGATATCACTTACAAATGGATGACCCCCTTTCTATTGATAACACATTATTCCTCGTGTGTGTTTTTTAGAACCGTGTTTTACGACCCGGTCGGACTATACGCTGAAGTACTAATTACGCTAATGATTTTAGATATTAGGAAGGCTATATTTATAGGAAGTGTACCCGTATTCACATGGAGGGAGAGAGGAAAATTATTCTGGAAAAACCACCCTCAGTGCATCCGAACGATATTCTAACCTTGATCTCTCTGTCATCGGCAATCTAGCCTACTGCGAGAGTAGCGCGTTAGACCATGCGACCACCGAAACAGGTGTTATGTGGTGTTGATTGTAATATTATTTATCAGAGGCTTACTTGACATGAGATTTTCTAGCGGAACAGGAAGTCACCAATCTCTCTTAAATCACACACGATGGCCACACAGTCCAAGGTTTCACTCGGCAATAGATCGAACTGCCAATGACGAGATCAGGATTCGAATCTCTGTTAGGTGTACTGAGGTATTTCCTTTCCTAGAAAAATTTATTACAATTTCCCTTCACAACATTTAGTGTACCCTTTCTTTAAATTCCACTTAAATCACTCCTAGCACATAAGCTCATTGAGTACAAATGTGTGAATCCCGAACTGGTGGTAAGAATAGGATTTAAAAAAACACTGACAAAATTGTTTAATAGTATTTTCTTTCCTCTCTCTTGCAAAAGAACTCAAATCTTTTGTGTTTTAATAACTCTTGAGTAAATCGTTGCAGAGAAAGTGAAGTCTCAGTGTGGCACACTGTAAGGCGCGGGTGAAAGAATCCGTCTGTAATTAAAGCTCCATCCAGGAGCGCGCGTGTGTGTTTTTCTGGGCGATAAACATGACAAGCTGGAATTTTCAAGTGGGGGAAGGGGGAGGGGGGGAATAAAACTCGGCTGGAGAGTAAGTAATGTCAGTGAACACGTCCTCACAGACTCTGGTGGAATGTGTTTGTGGCACGAACACATACTCGCGTGTACAGTCTGTTTCATGCTTCACAAGACGAACTAAGTGTATTTTATTTTATTAAAGAGAGAGATTCATTTTTTCAAAATATATTTCCAATTAAAATGTTAGCGTTAGTTACTAATATTTTATAAGAAAATTATTAGTATTATATTACAAAAATGAGGCTATTAATCCGTCAATGAAATGTCACGTGGTAAATTATTAATAGTTCACTCAACCAAGATTCGAACGCCACGCTGTCAACATCTACCAAGCACAATGCAATTATAATTACATATACTACTCGGTTATTGGTGAATATATGATTTTTTAGGAATTTGTTGTACACATATTTCTATAATTTCAATCTATAAGGTAAAGTTAGCGAATAAATGCACAGATTAACTCACTAAATTAAATAAATATATCAAGTGATTTCGAATAATATTTGAGTGTGACTAAAATTACCATGGGCGGAAATGTAACTAGAACAATAAATAGTTTAATTTGAAATATACATTCAATTTATTCAATTTTTTTTTATTTGAGAAATTTTTGAATTTAAGGAATAAATATAAAAATTTTAGACAAAAGAAAGTAAAAACCAGTGGAGAAACTAGGTGACCGCGAGAATATTTATAAGTTTATTTGTAGATCGGGGTCCATAAAGATTGCCACCCCTACTTTAGAGGTTTTAGATTTGGTACTGAAGTTATAAGGCATGCCATCACCAGGCTTATGAGAAAAAAACTTTAAATTGAAAAATTCATTATGTCGAATCTAAAATGGAGGATGAAACATTCAAATTGATTTTTTTTATAGAAATATTAATTAATCATCTCATCAGCTCTCTTAAAATTAAATAAACCCACAATTTATTTTTTAGATAGTTAGACAAATCTATAAAATCTAAATTTATTTTAATAATGCTGCTATTAAGAGACCTTAAAATAACAAAAGTTTGATTATTTGTTGGTCTTATTGAAAACTTTTATTCTAAGTTTATAAATTTAGAACATAATTTGATAAAAGATGTGTCTGTTTATTTATTTTATATTAGGTGAGTTCAATCATTCTCTTGCCTCTTATATCTTCTAACTTTTCCTCAAAATATCTAATTTTCCTTCTGTCCTCAACATTTGACCTCTCTTTCTTCACGGTGTAAAGAATGAAAGAAAAGAATGGCCGATAAGATATGTTTTCCATGTCGAAAATATAAATCTGTTTCTGATACAATTGGGTAACTTTTTTTTAGCTCTGATGCATATAGTCCTTACGACCAAAACACATAGTGACATCCTTTTGAATGTGTGTGCGTGTGTGTTGGACTTACCTAACCACTATTATGTAATGTTCACAAAAAAGCATTACATAAATGCAGTTTATAAACGACATGAAACACAAGTTGGGGAAAAAACTAGTTATTAAATATTTGTATCAAAATTAGTGTTGAAGGCATTTGCATATATAGGTATTCAATTTTGTTTTCAAGATATAATTATTTATTTCTTGTTAAGTGTGCACCAAGTCTATTTTTTTCGCATTTTTTAAAAAAATATCTTACTAATTAAATAAATGACACCATGGAAGCCTAATTTACTCATTATTTTATTGATATTATCTATAAGGTATTGACAAAATGTGTGGCTTTCACAATATGTAATATATTTTTGAAATTAATAATTAGTTTTTGTATTTGCTGAGCTTATTTAAATGACATGCTACAGTTGCAGTTTTAAAAATACTTAAGGCAAATCTAAAATGTTGCCACATATTCCTATCGAATTTCAAATTATTCCCTAAACTATTAAGACCAATCATATATAATAGTTAAAAAAGATTAGAATAGATTATCATTTAAACTAAAAACAATAAATCACTAGTATGGGCACGTGGTTCCTTACACAATTTACAAATTTCGTGATCAGCAAGAAGCCAGCCCATCCTCCAGGTATAGGAAGAATCAAATTGCCCTTGAAATATTGTAATGCAGGTCGAAAACCTCCACTGAACTTGAAATAAACCCAAAAGAAGGGGAAAAATGAAAACCCAAGTGGAAACCCTAGAATTAATTCAATTTATGGGAACTAGGTTTAAAAAATAATAGATAGGTAGATATTAATTTTCAAAAGGTAAAAAAAAGATCTTTTCCATTTTTCCAGGAGTGAAGACTTTTAATTTGGCTACGCCATACTCTTAAATGCTTTGTATTCAATTATAGCTTTACATTAAATCTATCAAAATATATTATACTGTTAGTCAAATAAATCTGGGTTAGTAAACATAATTATATATGCTAACGTCATGAGAAATTAAGTGGTAAATTGTGTATACACATTTAAATTTACTAGTACTGTTCATAAACATGAACTAGGACTAAACATTATAATTTAGAACAATTACTGTAGGTCAAGTATATCGTACACAATAACTTATTTATTTTAGTTCAAAATTTATAGAAAAGTGTGTTACAACAGTGATTTAAGCAATTTTGAATGAATATAACGACTAGTGTGTATTAAAATAAAAATCCATTCACCCCGGCCGGTATTGAACCCATTAACATCGGGCCCTGAGGCAATTACTTTACCCTAAGACCACCAAGGTTCGAGTTAATTTATTGAAATCTTTTTAAAATACATTATTTTTAAAATATTATTTTTATTCATATATTACCACTGCATAATTTGTATTTATACAATCTCCAAAAGTCAAAAATGAAATAAAATTGTGTAGGTCAATAAACCCACATCGGTGGGCACGTGTCTTAGGTCGTTAACCTAGTATGGGCTGGTTTATTGATGAAGGTAATGTCGTGGCTCTAAGCTCAACATTGTACTGAGGGTGAGTTTTATACTTTGTTCCCACCTAAATACCTGCTCCTTTCATATAAATATATATATATATATATAATATTTTTATCCTGGTATCCCTGTGTAAATACGCCAACACCCCAGATGGATTGTAATAGATGGCATTCCAAAATAAACTATAAAGGTTGGTTTGATTACATCTATATAAATAAATTAATAACGTGAATCTTTTCTTGTTATACAGCGTCCCTATATTATTTAAAGTTCATCTAAAATCGTTAAACATTTTATTCTAATATGAAGTTAATAACTTTTGACACACACTATACTCGAGATGCCCACATGTTAAAGGAATCGAACCTCTTTTTTTCTTTTTTTTTATAATCTACCGTGAATCAATCCATACAACACTCACTTGGAAGAATTCGTAACTGTAGGCGTTCAATCTTCTCATGTCTGCACGTTTTATTACTTTTCGTTAGAGTTTTTTTTCCAACACATGCTTCTTAGGTTATCCAAGTTATTTAGTAAAAAAAATATTATAATAATCAGTAATGTTTCATTATTTTAATATGTTTCCATAGGTCCATTTCTTCTATATTATTATATTTTCAGATATATTCATTGTACATTCCCCTTGGGCACCTTATCGTCTTGCACGCCATACTTAAAAAAATAATTCTTTAATGATAATGGACACATTCTCCCATACTTATGTCAGCTTAGCCCCTATCTTTTTAAGAAATATCTTACTACCAGTCTGTGGCAATAATCTTAAATTATTTAATAGTGTTGTGTCGCTTCTTTATTTCGCGTACGGCTTTAAAACAGGTTGTTAGGACTGTATAAATTTGAAACAGTTATTTTTGTAACGCTACTACTTCGTTTTATATAGCTCAATTTTTTTAGAAAGGGACTTGTCTGACACCTAGAAAAGTTACTAGATTAAATTTCACCCATTCATATGTCAAGTCATATGATTTTATGTGATCACTTTTGATATAAATTAACAATACCTATAAACTTACACTTATTAAATAATAATAATAAATATTCATTTTTTAATGCAAAACTGTTGTCAATAGGTATGGTCTAATAAAACCTGTTTTTGAAAATTGAATCCTACCAAGACAATAATATAGGTTAGTTTTTATAAACACAAATATTGTTAATAAGGTTTGCAATGGAACACGAGGTAATGTCCGTATTTTTACAGTTTTTTTTAAACATATTTTTTATGCCAAATAAATAACATATAATATACTCTGCTACAGAAACATTGAATAATAAGGATCATGGTTTCCCAAAGAGCATCACTGTTCACCTATCAATGTTAGTATTTGTTTATTTTAGTTAGGTATATGTAGATATGCGCTAATTAATTTTATTCTTTGATTTTGAGCTGCAACGCTAATGGATCCTCTTTAACATAATCTTTAGTTTTTGTACTCGTTTATTTAGAGATTTTTTTTCATCTGCCTCTACAAAATAAAATTGTTTACCGTTTTGAGAAGTTTTTTTTCCTACTAACCATTTCTCGCCCCCTAATTCTAAATTCAAAACTTTTCAGCTTTTATGAATATTTTGAGGTGGTCCTTTTACAAACTTGGCTAAAGAAAGAAGATTTTACAATAATGGTGTATATTTTAAGCAATTACACCTTCCCCCATTGCCCAACTCTTTATCAGTTCCCACATTTCCATTTTGAATTTTTAGGATTTTAATATCTTATATGGTATATTTACGTAGGACTACGTGCCAATTTTCAGTGTGGTTTCATTGTGGTCAATTTCGAGTTTTTCTGTTTCCCAGACTTCAATTTTGAAACTCAATATGTTCAGGCATCGCTGCACTCTCTGGGAAAGACCTTACTTATATGTTAAATTTATATTTTATATCATTCTAAAAACTGTTTTTGTATTAGTTTTAGGAATTTTGAGGGAACACTCCTTCCCTATTTATAGCTTATTCCATTTGAAATTTAAGTATCAGACGTTAATTGTTGTTTGGGCTAGTTCTTATACCCTTCTAACAAATTTTAACCATCTTCCACACTGAAAAATAAAGCATAATTTTAGCTTTGGGAATTTTGAAAATCCCCCCACACCCCACCTTCAGCCCCCATTTAATCAACTCCTACTTAATAGACGTCCCATTTTAACACGAATATGCTTATCTGGAGTTGTAATCATACCTTCCTGCCAAATTTAAATTTTCTACCATACATAAAAGTTATTTTTCCAGATTTTAAAATTTATTTGGCGTTGTTTTATTAATTGCTTTTTGAAATTCAATTTTCCACCACAATGGGAAATAGTTGTATACTATTAGTTAAAATACAATAGAAATATAGTATATTTAACAGTATTTTAGCAACGCGTCTTACCGACCATTCGGGTTATATGATTATATTAAACAGTATTAAACTCTATTAAATATCTCTAGAGATATATTTTCTTTCTAAATACTATCAAATCATCAAATTACTATTTTCTAAGATAGATTCAAAATTTTCTTTTGAGAAAATAAATAGCTCGAAATACATAGACCTACTTTTTCAAATATGTATTCATCTAAATTTGAATTATCCAATGTGGAACTGATATAATATGCATAATGTTTACATGTTCCTATAAGTATAAATAATATTTCAATTTAATTTATCATAGGCCTATCATTTAATTTTCCCCCAATTTTAATTATTTATATAGGCTAAATGCCTTACTTTAATAAAAGAAAAAATTATAACGTAATTTGAATTTAATCTATAAGAAACAATACAATATCTGTCTTATCTCAAACAAAGCCCATAAAGACTATAAGGATTAAATTGCAAAACTATTGTATTTATTAGTTACGTCTATAGCTGTGACTAAATATCATATTCTTTAAATTAAAAAATGACACCTGGACACGGGAATCGAGGCCTGGGCCTTTAGCTTAACACACTAATGTTCTAACCACTTAATCAGGGCATGACACAACTCCTGTATAGCTTAGTGGTTAGAGTATTTGCAAATTAAGCCAAAGGTACCAGTTTCGTTTCCCGTATCGAGGTATAATTTTTTTTTATTTAAATAATAAAATAGTATTGATGGACAAGCGTATAATAGCTCATCTTATAGTGCCACAGACATAATAGCTAATTGACCATTTGATATTAATACAAGCACAGAATGTGTGTGATGATACATCGACCCAGTAGCCGGTCAGTTATTTGATTGATGATGGTCCTACTAATTACAACAACGCACGATACATTTGGAACAGGCCCCTATGGACTAGTAAATACAACCTATGTGTCATTTGGTTTGATGTATTGCCTATCCTACAGGAGGTTCGTCCTGTGATGAGGTCACCAAACCACGTTAAGGATTTAAGTGACCTTAGTTTTGAGTGGACACAGCTTAAAATATTATAACTGTAATTTAAAATAAATCAAAAGACACAACTAGACATTAAATAAGTAAGATACTACAATATTACGGATACAGTTGTTTTTTATCTATCTCGTAATATTTATGTGTTGGATCATTATTTAAAATTACAGTTTAAACAAATGTGAAGGTGTTTTTTCAACACCGCGTCTTACTACTCATTTGGGTTATATGATAAAATGAAGTTAATAGTGTATACTATAAATAAACTTAAATTTTGAGCTAAAAATAGATGTGTAAAAATAACTCATATTCACCGACGTTTCATTTACATTGCCACAGGTTCGTTGTTAAGTTTGAGGGTATATGAAACTATATCAAATCTTCCCTAGGCAACTTGCCGTTATTCGTTAGGTTCACAACAGACAATTTTAACTTATTTTTTTATATTTAGTGCGGTGTTGAAGCGCCAGAGCTGCTGCATTCTTCCTAATCAACATCGTAATGTAAGGATTTTTACCTTAGAGAAGATAATATCACAAGTTTAATTTATAGCAAAATAAAAAACTTCTCTCTTCAAAAGAATATAATTACTATGACACTATTATTTAAGACGTGATTAAATATCATTTCAAATGGTTTTTCTGATGGAATAATAATTAGTGTTTTATCGTAATAGTATTGATGTACTATATTTTATTGATTGGTTTTCATTAAACATCCTTTAAGGTGGATATAGTCCTTTTGAATCCTCTTATCCTCGAATCCTTAAGAATATTTGAGATTCAAGTATTCGCCAAAATATTGGATTTGAGTCTCAAACCCTTTTTTTTTCTCTCGCTAACATACAGGTAGAGAAAGTATTGTGATCGTAAAAAAAAATCAAACTAGATTTTAATGAATCTCGACGTTTCATGACCCCCGAATCTGAAAAAGATGTTTTTGAATTTCCATCTGTCTGGCTGGCTGTCTGTACCTCACACTAGAGCCTAAACTATTTTACCGATCAGGCTAAAATTTGGTGTCTAAGAGTTTTCATAGGGTTTCCCCGAGGGATATTGTAATTGTATATCTTACCCTAAAATTAAGAGTAGTTTACTGAAGGTCGAAAAGAGGAAAAACAGATTTTCTCAAAAGTGGCTCAAGAGACTAAATTAATGTTTAAATTTCATTTCTAAGTATTGATCGATATTATAAAGAAAATGGTTACTCTCATTTCTCAGTAAAGTGACTTTAAGGGTTCCGGTCTGATGCATAAATTTTAATTTTTTTTATCGCATCACCAAAACTATTTGAGATATGAAATTAATTATCATTTAAAATATGTAGGTCTATTTATAATACAAAAATATTATTTGAAACATATTTTTATTAAACCAATAATCTTCAAGATAAACGCAAATATGTATATTTTTTAAACTTTTTGAACACTAAAGGTCAAGAGTTGACACTGCAAAAAAAAAATCTAGCCCTAGATGTTGATGGACGTCAATGTTTCATGACCCCCCTAGCCCTGAAAAGTGGTTTTTGCAATGCCGTATTTGTCTGTCTGTTTAACCCTAAAATTAAGAATAGATTAATAAAGAGAGAAATTCCATTTTCTCCAAAACTGCTCTAACGATTTTGATTAAAATTTGTATCTAAGCTTTGATTAAAATTATAAATAAAATTGACATTTTCATTTTCCCATGAAAATGAATTTCAGGGTACTTTACATAAGCGAAAATTTCCAAATCTCCAAAATTGTTTGAAATACTAAATAACTTATCATTGAAAAATTATGGTACTGTTGAACATACAAAAATTTTCTTAACATATATTTTTATAAATACAATAGTTTACGATTTAGTGGAAAATATATTAAGACAATTTTGTGAGCTTTATTTGTACAGAATACTACCTAGGTTTTAACGCAATAATTCTCCAATGCCATAGAGTAATTAAATATAAGTAAGTCTCTCAAAAAGTTGATTTTTTTCCCCTTTAACCTCTTGACAGAAATATTTGTACAGCAATGATATATATCTATCATTTCAGAGTCAAGATTTACATTTTTATTGGTCAAAATTTATTAATGAGAAATTTAATAGATGGTCGAAAATCATTAGATATACAACCTCTAGTAAAATGTCGAAAATTTTAACCAGAATTCGAAATTTTAAAACGAAGTTTTGACTCTTGTAGACTCAGTATCGATCTTTTTTAAAAGTCCAGATATACAAATAAGGACTTTAATTCTTTAAAAATAAAATTATAAAATTTAAAACTGGGAGTAAAAAAAATGTTTTACGGTAGTCTAGCGTAATTTGTGTTCTGGTTTGCTACTGTATATCATCTCGTTTCACATATAATTATGAGTTTTGAGTAAATATTTCTAGTTTTATTAAACAATGGAGCAAGAAATCAGTGCAGGGTTCCTTTCCATTTATTTTCAGTTGTTTTAATTGAAATTTGTTTTAAAGCTCTTAATACTGGTGGTTTAAAACCAACGTAATTATAAAATGTACCTAAATAAACATGCTTCAGGCTGGTAATTTAACATATAACTAACTGTATGAATCTTATGAAGAATGGTTCCTAAGATTATTTTTAACATTTAGCTACTATTTCTATTTTCTATTTATTCCATTATATTTATATTTCCACTGAAGTTCATAATTTTGTCCATGATTCGAATTTGATATTTGTGATTCGAATGATTTGAAAGTTAAATAAAGATCCAGACTATAGGATTTTATCTATATATAGTGTTTATTGTGAGCGTTTATTATGAACAAGTATTTATTCAACAAAAATTAGTTATCGCTGCAAGTTGAAATGTGGTGCTGGAGAAAACTAGATCACTGGACAGACATGGTGACAAATGAAGAAGTCTTAAGATGAGTGGGTGAGAAGAGATCCATTTTGGATGCGGTTCTTCGGTACAAGGCAAACTGGATCGGACACATCCTTATAAGGAACTGTATACTGCACGACGTCATAAAATAAAGGAGTGGGGAGGGAAAGAGGAGCTTAGGAAGATGAAGGATTTAAATATTAGATGACATGAAGGAAAGAAGAAAATTCTGGGAGTTGAAGGTGGTGGAGGACAGGGCACATTGTTAGTCTTAAGTTCACTGTCAAAAGGAATCAACCTGTCGTAAGACAGAACACCTAGTAATCGTAATAATAATAACTATTATTATTTCAAAATTTCCGTTATAATAATAACATAATCGTGATTAACAAAATGAGGTGTTTGTTTTTTTGAAGAACACTTATTAATAGGTAGTTTTCTAAAAGCTTATTTTTGAAGATTTTCTTGAAAGGTATCATAAACAATACGAAAATTTTGTGCGATTGTGTCGTACAATTTATTTTAAATTCTATAGAAACATGCTTATATCTTTCACCCCCATTTTACGGCGTGAACCATATTTTGAAATAATAAACCATTTCCTAAATAGTGCAGTATTTTTAGATATCTGCGATGCGTCTCAGTACTTTGGTAGATTATTTTACTAGCTAGAGTTTATTTTAAATTTAAATAATTGGTTTTTTTGTCACTTAATATGTTATTGAATTTCTGCAATTGTTTACTCGACTAAAATTCCATTTTAAACTTATATACACAAATCCAGTATTTCTAAAGGTGTCGGTAAAACTGCGCCTTCCCAGAAAAAAGGAAAAGCTGCATCCTCGCATGAATCATCACACTAATAGGTGGGAAATGTGTGCCCACATGACCTTGTCTGTTCCAACTAAATAGTTTTAATAAGGTTGTGTGGTTGTACTTTTCTCACTTTCCTCACAACCTCACCATTTTCACCGGCATATATCGGTTCATCGCATCCTTGTGTTTAGGAGGATGGGTATTTCAAATAGACTCATCGCTCATTATGAGGTCTTGAGGAGGTCAATGTACATTAATTCATCGCACCTGCCTCTTTTTTGCCTGTTGTTTAGGTTAGGCTAGGTTTTTCAATGAAATAAATATTAGTGTGTATCTGTAAACATTTGATGTAAACGTATAAATTGAAGCTACCAAACTAATTATTGATGACCTTTTACTCCAGTTTTTGAATCTATGCTAGACTCTTCAAACACTTTGTTAGCTCCATGGGCGTACTTGTTTTGTGTGTAAAATAGTGTGTGGGGTGCACTTTTCCCACCTAATGGTGTGATGATTGATAGGAGGGCGAAATTTTACCCTCTTTTCTGGGAAGGTGTATTTTTCCCGGGTGAAATTTTCCCTAGTCCCTTCTAACACTTATTCCACTTGGCTTAAGCTAATAATTGAAATTTGCAACGATATTACATTATTTTGACAGACTTGTGAATAACATAAATATTGTGAATAGTGAATAGATTCTACTCTTTGTATGTGCGCGTCAATTAATTGATGTAAATTATAGTTCTTGTGTTAATTTTCATGTTTTAATATTCGTTACTGTTTTGATTAATCACCTTCCTTATTTTCGAAACTTTAGTTCGCATACGCCCTACAGTATTTGCGTGTTCATATTTTAAACCAAAAGGGGATGGTTAGGTATAAAAACCATTTGGGTTTAGAATTAGGTTCAAGTAAATCATAAACACCAAGCGTCTAAGGTTTAAGATATTGGTCAAAGAAAGCTGAATTTTCAATATAAATTGTGCTGTAAATTATTATATAAAAAGTTTATTAAAAAAAATATTTAAAATCAAGTTTATTTTTCAAATGTTATTTCATAAATTCTAACTTATTTTCACACATAATTTCAAGAAGTATTAAAATCTTAACGTTGTGATAACGGCATGTGATTATGTAGGGTCTATCTGTTATTGGTCTGCTATGACATAAATAAAGGTAATTATTTACAGAGCTA